>LJJS01000110.1:0-28858 GCA_001447215.1 Diaporthe aspalathi
AAATTGATCCACTCACTGATACGGTCCACTCACTGGTAAACCACGTTATCTAAAATTTTAGCTGATCTAAGGTTGGATAGTGAAACAGATACGTAAGCTTCTTTACTTGGCTATGGACCTTTTTGATAATGGTATGGTTTGACTGAGATAACTTTGTGGTATTTAGTCTGCGGATGAGTTCGTTTAGAGCTTGGATCTTTAGTTGGACTGATGCGGAGCCCCTTCGGAACGCTGCAGTTGGGCTGTGGCTTAGTTCGACCTTTAAAGCCACCCTGCCTACAAGCGTTAGAAGATTTTGTGCGTGGATGACCTGTGCTTTTGCGAAGGCAACATTATCTTTGCGGTTGCGTATTGCGTCCAAGTATATTGTAATCCCGCTGACGATTTAGACCCCGAGCAAGATAAGTCTAGCTATACATGCTGCGGCAGAAAGTGGATTAGAGATAAGCAATCGAAGCCCTCCCGGTATAGGTTGTGTTTATCAAGTGCCGAAAATTTATAAAAGGGGTGATTAGAAGCGTTCGCAGTCAAATTGCGCAGGTTCCTACACTGAGGACGAATTATGTGTGGGAAAGCATTTCTCACTGGATTCGCACAAGCAAGCAGTCTATGTCATAGACCAAAGCCACTAGATTTCACATAATACGAGTCTGCAGCGCACTTAAAAGGCCATGTCGTCCATGGCTGGGCCAGCCAGGCTGGCTAAGCCCCAGCATAGCCCTAGCTTTCAGGGCAGACTTACTCTCTGTGCTCACCTGCACATTGAAGGCAGCTGAGGTCCAATCAGGCCTGCTTTGAAGAGGTCAAACCCACCCTCCGCCACCCTGAGCGGCAGAGGAGTGGGGACAATGTGCGCTTTTACATGCAACCGGCCGCCTCGGTTCTGATAGAGGCGTAAATTACCAGAGAAATCCGGCTCATGATGGATAGCAGCCGGGGGCCGGGGCACTCCTATGCACACATCCGCCTTAATGTGCATGACCATTCGAGCGACGCCAGGACATGTTACATGTAAAAGGCTTTGTGGTGTGCAGTTGCGGATGCTGAAGGAACCATTGCCAAACGAAAATATGACCGTATGTCACAGCATGATTCCGCCATGAACCATTATTGTACACACTTTTTAGCATTGCGGTACTTCTTTGCCAGTATCACAGATATCTTCTTTCTGTCTTATATCGGGTAGTCAAAGTAGTGACTGAAATGTTTATTGCATTTCTAAATAGTCTCTGTGACAGAAATAGCCTGAGCTTGTACTAGTAGGAATAAGTGCGTTGTTAGCTCACCAAGCTTCGATGCTAAGTCTTGTCCAAGTCTTCCATTCCAATATTCTCTCCAGGTTCTAAGTAATTTTCGTACAAGAACAAGTGACCACACCTCCTCCATATGAAATACCGCACTGAAACAACATTATACACAAAACAACAAAAACCACCGAAGAGCGAAGATAACTTCTCGAAGCTCAAAATAGAACGACCTATCGAGCTTGCTGCAAGGTCAATTAGGTTTAGCTATACGTGCAATAGAGTGCTACTTACAGTCTAACTAGACGCATCCTCAGTCATATGTCCACCTTTGACCTTGTCAGCGGTAGATATTCCGCCCTGAACGGAATAGTAAGCGTTGGGACCGTCTGGACTCGCATGGAACATGTTTGTGATGATGACTCTGTCCATCAGCTTCATGTACTCTTTTCGAAATAGACTGCCGTTCTCAAAGTGCTCCTTGACCTTAGAGAGAGCTGCAGTTTTGACAGTTGCGCCGATGGCGCCAGTGAGGCGCTGGTAGCCTTCTCCAGATTCCGAAATGTAGACCGAAATGTTCTTCTGGAGGGCCTTATTAAAGACCTGGCCAATAAAAGACATGTTAAGCTTCACAGCACAAAGTTTAAGTACCGATAAGGCGAAAATTGTAAGACAAAAGGGTAAGAGGACCAAATAGCTGAGAAATATTGATAAGAAAGGCTGCAGATCTGCGTAAGTTTGAGACACAGAGTGACTGCCTTTTGATACAACTGATAGCTTCTCTTGTAACTTCCGATAGCGCTTGGGATTCCATATTCTGGTCCCAATAATATGCCCCATTGCTACATCATTAAGGCGTAGTCATTTTGTAATTGGCATTTACATGCTGTTGGTTTTTAGTGTACTGGGATATAGTTACAGCAGAACAGGGGTAAACCCCCCCAAAAAGTTTCTAGCTCTTAGTATACACGTGTTAGTCTTAATTAACAAATGCTCACATATACATCGAACCGCCTATTTCGGTATTAAATACCAGCCAGAGTATATTTATGCCACGACCCTTATAGCCCAACGAATAAACCTATGAGAAAGCTAAGACTTGGAATATTTCAAGGGTGTATAGATGATATCCTAAAATTACTCGGGTAGTTCGTACTGACCTTCAGAGTAACGCATTAGATTCTTTAAGGCTGCCAGAGAATCAACAGTTGCTGCCTGGACCCAAGCGCCGAAGTGGAGAACACCAGGGGTATTGAAATTAATTGGGCTCGGAAAAGAGAGTCTCAAAGTGGTCTGGTCATTTAACATTCATGCTATGCCGTTGGGCGGAACCAAAATAAGAGCCTAATAGAGGATGGTATACTATAATTGGCAAATTTGTCATTCACAGCTCCCACCCCCACTTAGCTAAGACCTAAACATTTCGTGGCCGGAACTTAGAGTCTTTTTGGTTAGAAGCACTTGTCATGAGGGCGTGATTTCAAACTGAAAAGTTAGTGTTACATCACTCTCAATTCTAAGATGTGGCGAAACTGGGACCAGAACCTGCATCACAGCGGAATGTGGGGCAAGATAACTGCTCCAGAGCTCAGACATGGGCACATTGCTTGAAGACGGAAGACACCAATAATTGCATAAGGACAAAAAGAGCGCTATTAGCTAATATCCTCCAGATCAATTAGATCATAGCATCTGGAATACTTTGAACTCCTTGGACTCGAGCACAGCCAAGGCGTCGGGTCTGTGGCACGGATCGACCACCAACATAAGGCTAAGAAGGTCTCTCAACTGGTCGGGTATCTTGAGTTTCAGAGTTTCTTCTGCGAAAGACCCAACGAACTTGGGGCCTTCCTCATCTTCACTTAAAATTACTGCAGATTCGACTGCAGATTTAAGGGTAGGTCGCTCAACCTGCTCAGGAGGTGGGATGTGCCACCCGGGGAAGAGTCGCTTGAGTTTTGCCATGCACCAAGCCTCGTTGATTAGGGGATGAGGGCTGTCCCACGCCCCCAAGACTTCAGGCTTGATCCAGCAGAGCAACAGTGCTCCAACTGCCCAGACCTGCGATAACTTAGTGCACGGCTGGCCCAAGAAGACTTCAGGGGCACGCATGGCGTAGGGTTGGGCGCTGTAAAGAAAGCCGTCCGGAACAACTACGAATATGTCAGTGGGGATATTGATTCTGCCCATCTCAGGCTATCTGCGGTTGCATACCGAGTCCCAGATCTCCTACTTTGGCAGTGATATGGCCGGTGTCGACGCCGGAAAGCAGGATATTTGCAGGTTTGTAATCTATGCTCGTTAGCGAATTTCGATAATTCAGATTTAAATGCTTTACCTGTATTCACGTGTGATTGGCAGTCCAGAACGACACAACTGGTCAAGGTCTCCTTCAGAACCGCCTTGATGATGGCATACGTGCGCGTGTCGGGCTGATATTTCACATCCGCAAGGGTGGAGTCCAGCCATTCCAAAGCGAGGGTGTCGTTCTCAATCACATCATATAGTTGCCGGAAGCATGTTTCCGATGCGACACCGGGCAGGCGATAACTTCGACATTCTCGCGCGAGATTCTCAGAGGCAATGTTATCGCCAGGCAAAGCTTTCTTGATGATGGCCCTGATATGCTGGGTCAGTTTCAACACGAAGATTCGATCGCTGCACCATTGACGAACCATCTTGGTGTATCAAGGCTATTCTGGGACGGAATAAACCTGGCTTTGACGATGGCGGACGTGTGCGTTTTATCACCTTTGATTGCATCCGTAATGCGGTACCCCCACTTGGCACCTTGGAGAAGGTGCCCAGGAGCAAGAGACAACATGGTCCTTAGAAATGAGGGTCTTGCAATATGGGATGCCGGATGGGCGAGTAAGCACAGGGTGAAAGCGCAAGAGCCTCAGAGGTGAAGAAGGGGTGGACGGTGGGTTTGTTGGCGTCAATGGGTGAATGATGGAATCAGGGCGAGGGGGGGCGGGGGAGGGGGGTATACTTATATTAAACATGTAATATAGATCTAAAAGCTATTTTACTAATTACTTTAATATTCTTTTATTTAAAACACTTTTTAAATTATTTTTATTTTTCTTAATTTTTTTATTAAAATTAATTTAATAAATCTATTATTTAAAACAATTTTAGGTTATAAGCTAATAGCCTATAGGATAAAGGTAGTAGGTCCTTTAACTCTGCTTACCTTATCAGCTTAGCTAGCCACTACATTTTTTACAACCAGAGATTACAGCTTCACTACAACCTTTATACTATTCTTTAGGTGGCTATAGCTTTGAATCAATGATCCTTTACAGACAATTTGAGCCCCTTTCACCAGTCAGTCGTAGAGACTGTCTCAGGTAAGGTAAGCGTACTGCTGCCTATAGCCTACAGCCATATACTTGATGGCCTGTGGCTCCCGGACATAGCACATTGTCCCTCAAGTTGCTTCTCATTTTACCTAAGGAATATATCCTGCCCTCTTGTCTTGCTAAGACTGCCTCTCGTCGTGTTCATCGCAGACAGCCTCCTCCCCCTCCCACTTCCTCCAGTCGTAATTGTGAGGATTGATCCCACATCCGTCTATAGTGCCATTCCAAAAGATATAGTGGTCTCGCGAATGATGGCCCAAGCAACGATCATGTCCAGGTACCACTTGACTTGGGTGATTCGCAGCTTGCAAAGACCCCGCCATGACGTTCGATCAAGACAGGGGTGGTACATGGTCCACGAACGACTGAAGTCGATGATCTTGCCCCCAAGATAGCTCCCCGGATGGATATCTCGAATGAGAATACCTAGTGAGTGCAGAGTCTCTAAGCCCTCACAAATCTGGAGTATCTGCGACTTGACGAAATCCGGCGTTTGCTCACCGACGAAGTCCTTGAGAATTGCCCGTAGAGGGTCGTGTCGATTCCATTCCCGTCGGAACCACAGGGCCCGGCGATCCAACTCGTCGGCAGTCCCCGGATCTGTGTACTCCGTACCAAGGTCTTCGGTAACAAATCGTTCCTGCTCTGGAGTGAGAAGGACGTAGCCACGGGCTCGAACGGCGATGTCTTCGTGATTTTCCCCTTTCAGGGGTCCGTTTACCCGACACTCGTTGTGAAACGGGTCCAGATAATCAATGTACTCTTGCGGTGTGAGCGGTGGCTGTCCCTGGTCGTCATATTTCGGTGCTATGCTCCAGGAGCCGGAAGTCTCCTTGAGACCGACCCAATATTCGAATGGAAACTAGTATTTCGGAAGAAAAGCCGATTTAGTCGAGATGGAAGGCTTGCGGTGCCGAGCAACGAGTATGAGGGATGTGGTTGACTCACTATTTTCAGGGCATAATACTTGTTATCTGCCCTCACTTTGCACACCTTGGAATCCACATCGTCCTAACTCCCGATGTACCGTACGAACTCAAGCTCGACATTTGCAATGCCGCGAAAAGGCTCGAGCTTGGGTCCATTGATACGAGGGAGCGGAAGGGGTTGAGGAGTAGAATGAGCTGAGGAGATTCTGGCGGTCGTCATGGTTCCTTGAGGTTGTACGACGCAGAAAGAATCAAACAGCGTACAAAATAGTATTTTGATTTGAGAGAACTGACCAGGCATGCAGGTTTGCAGAAGCAAAGTTTATTCAGCTTGCCCTTGACCCTGTTCCTTCGTGGTGATTCTTGGTGCAAAGTAGTGAAGTTCCCCCAGCGGAACGGCAACATGAAGCAGATGCCCGCAAAGGCCCTGGTATAAAAGGTAGAAACCAGAGAGCGATGCGATTATCCCAAAAGCCCCGGCCGCCCTCGTCAAGATTCTCCCCGCGGCAAATTCACCATCTGCCATTGTAAATTTTGCTGCCGAGTTGAGGATGTAACAGATCTCGAGGGCACCGTAAATGACAATGTTCGCGACGTTCCTGTATCAAAAGATATAGCGAGTCCGCCTGTGACAGGAAAATAGGAAAATCATTGAAATAGAAGTAGAGCGACATACGTGGATAATGATGCAAGAAAAAAGACCAAATTCAAGCAGGACCATACTAGGGCAAATCAGTCATGCATGCGGGATTATGTCTCGACTAGGACTTGGGATCAGCCATACCTGTAAGATAGAGACCAAATGCATTGTAGTATTCAGACGTACGGCCACCATAGGACTCGACAATACCGAGAGGAGGAAGAAGCATGATACCGTAACCCGCATAGTAGAAGCCTAGGTCTGGTCAGTTCTCTGACTGTAGAATCTACTAAAAAGCAAGGCTGACTTACCGAATGCACTCAAAGTGGTATAGGAAAACGTATCTCCTCTGACCATCTCCCATTGGGCAGAAATGATCAGTCCGAGACCAGCCAAGAGAAGTAGGTTGCCAATGAACATCCCTTCGCTCTCTACACTGCGAGTTCCCATCATGCTTAGCGATAATGTCATCAACGTTGTTGCAAATCCCGCAAATCCGAGGGGACCCTGTTTGGACAAAAGAATAGCGGCTGGTCAGCATGACACAGCCCTGGCGGTTTGGAAGTGATGTGTCTCATCTTACCGGATTGGCGAGTTGATTCGACATGGGCCAACTGGGCTATTTAAGCCGCTGTAAAAGATGCAGGATGGTCTAGAGCTGTTGAAGGGAGCCAGAAGCTGAGTACTTAAGTATGTAAAAAGCCGAGCAGCTCCAGCGGTGAAAGTACTGCCAGTGGTTTACTCTGATGTTCTGATGCAAGATGTGTGCAAGTCGAACCCTTTAGCAAATTGTTGAACTTGTGACTAGAGTTGAAAGGCAGATTATGGGCGAGTCGGTGATTGTATAAGCACGGGGTTTGCATTACCCTTTCCGGAGGATTAAGCCCGACGTTGTGGCCCACAGAAACTGTCGTACCAAACCATCATGCAACCCTGAGAAGCCTATATCCGCGGCTTGTTTTTTATTACCTTCTTTTGGAATAGCGGGAATCCTGATTCGGTCAGCGATCAATTCGACACCGAACCATATTGGATGATGCGTCCTGGGTCAACACATGCAAGTTGCAAAGACGGCTACGCAGTCGTCTCATCGACGCCTCAATTCAGCTCCAAGAGCCTGGGCTTTAAAAGACGTCGCTCAGTAATCCACATGACGAAAAATGACGCACACTACGGCGTCCCCGTTTTGAAGGTCTCCCTCACGCAAAGTATAAATTCTGGTGAAAGTATAAGTAGATGCGCCTCGCTCCCCGTCCCAATCCGCAAGTTGTGAAAAATCATAAGAACGCTTCCCATCAACTTTGAAGCTCTGACTTCATTCCGTCAATTACCCCGCCACTTTACGGACCACTTGTTTCGCGCCAACAGAAGATGTCCTCCTCAGAGGTCGAAGCAAACGGCTGGAGCGCTGTCGATGTGAGCGCCAGAGCCATTGTGAACTCGGTGGGGGAGCTTGGGAGCGTCCCGGTGTACACCGTCAAGGACATGGAGTTCCCTTCCGCGGACGCACTTGTCAGCGAGGCCCAGGCCTTTGTTAAAGCCCGCCTGAGTCCACAGGCCTACAACCACTCGATGCGTGTGTATTACTGGGGTGAGTCTCTACTGCTGCTAGGGCCGACTCCACAAAAAAGGACATGGCTGAAAAAATAGCCTAGGGACGGTCATTGCGAAACGCTTGCTGCCCAAGCACGCCGAGGCGCTGTCATCGGCGACATGGGCGCTGACCTGCCTACTGCACGACATCGGCACAGCCGAGGCCTACTTCACCTCGACCCGGATGTCCTTCGACATCTACGGCGGCATCAAGGCCATGGAGGTCCTCAAGGTCCTCGGCGGCAGCGCCGACCAGGCCGAGGCCGTCGCCGAGGCCATCATCCGCCACCAGGACATGGGCGTGGACGGCACCATCACGTTCCTCGGCCAGCTGATCCAGCTCGCCACACTGTACGACAACGTCGGGGCGTACGACGGCATCGAGGACTTTGGCAGCTGGGTCGACGAGGGCACCCGCACGAGTGTCAACACCGCGTTCCCGCGCCAGGGCTGGTGCTCGTGGTTCGGCTGCACGGTCCGCAAGGAGGTGGCGAACAAGCCTTGGTGCCACACTACGCACATCACCCATTTCGACAAGCAAATTGAGGGAAATACTCTGATGAAAACTTGGGAATAAAAAGGGCCACAGCTGGATTCCAAATGTCTGCTGGTGGCAACGGGCCAATATCTTGTCGCTGAACTTGGCCCAGTCCAGCGCATGCACGGGCTGGGATGTCTGACGTGAAGATGCATACTGAGCTAGTCCGCATTCAGGAAATAATTGAATTTAAGTGGGTCTCAATGGCGGTCACTAGTCCAAACAGAGGATAGAGGGTATGGAGTCTAAATAAACATCCCGAGGGGGGTCAGCCCTATCTTGCCGCCGAGACATTGAAGTCCCAGTACCACGAGTTCGGGGTTTGCAGGAAGTCTTCAATATGTGAACCCAATCAGATTGGTCCCATCGCTTATCTAGAGTATTCTTCAAACGCCGCCGTTCGATTCCGAGCCCCCCCGGTCAACTCGTGCCCACTAAAGCGGAAAGTGGCCCCGCAAGCAGCAGATCGCTTCCATCCAGGCGATTCTTTCCTACTATCAATGCCATGAACGAGACGTCCGAAGCCATCAGTTGAAGCAACAAGGACGAATTCTCTCTGAAAGAACGACATTTGTTGACCCAAGGGATGCCGAGGTGCTGGACTTGCAGAAAACGTCGCCTCAAGTGCGACGGAGAAATTCCGCACTGCAAGAAGTGCTGGGGCCATGGCGTGGTGTGCCTTGGCTACCAGAAGCCCCTGACCTGGGTTCCGGGTGTGGCTCGAAGAGGGCCTATGAAGAACCGGACTTTTGGTGACTCGCAGCAGCCGGTATCCAAGAATGGCTCTGCTGAGGCCACAGCATTGCCAGCCATACGAGGAGGGTATCGCCAACCAGGTGATTCATTGACCACGATGACTCTTACCGAGCCAGTTTTACAAGACCTCAAATACAATTCAAGGTTCTTTGTGGACTATTGTAAGTACTCGTCCTGCCTTGGTTCAAGTACCTACCTCTACTAGGGCCCCACTTGCTGATGCCCCCTCGGTCTCAAAACGTGTCTGCCCCACTCTCGTCTTTCATGATGGCCCAGAGAATCATTACCGCTACGTCATCCCCTGTGCAGGGTCGCCAGTAGTAGAAACTGCCATCGTTGCAGTAGCAGCATGCCACTATGTCCAAAGCCTTACTGGAATCCCCGTGGCGAGTCTATCACTGCCGACGACAAGCCCGACCTTCGCTCCACAAACACCATTCTTCAACCACTATCTACAGTCCAAGGGCCAGTGCTTGAGACTGATCGCTGATGCACTGGCGGCGGACGATATGAAATCAGGAAACGACGCTATATTGATCGCGGTCGTGCTTCTGATGATCCTCGACATGTTCGAGAGCGGTGCCAGTACTTGGAGCTTCCACCTGGAGGGTGCCAAGAGGCTGCTCGATGCCGAAGTCATGCATGTGGCTGGTATCTCGGAGTGGAACAGCAGCGCCAGGACCCTCCTTTATGATGCTGCCATGTAAGTGACGTTCCTGAGCAGCCCATGTGACGACATCGTGCAAGCTCCCAAGTGTCTGACATACTTATCGTAAATAGATTCCAGACATTCGGGTCTTCCCTCGCAAAGCCCGGGGCACTGACCAGTGCATCTACACTTCCGAGTCCTACTGTAAGGACACCAGGGCTCTCGACCATCACGCCGATTGGCTGCCCGGTGGACATCCTCTCAGCTATCGAGGTCTTTGCATCTCAGCGGCGTTACGACTCAATCTTCGCTGCAGCCACCGCCGACTCCCAGGCCCTGGGAGATGCACTACGACTAATCCGCTCGTACGACATTCCAGCCTGGGCCAGAGCTACTACAAGAATTGGCTCGGGTGTGCCATACGAGAATCTGTTGCACCTCGGCATCATATGGAAACTCGCTGCTGAGATCTATGCTTGCCGTGTCCTCTGCAGTTCTACAGAGGGGCCAATGGATGTCATCGCTTCACCACCGTCTATTCAAATTCTCCGGGCTGAATACGCCTTCCTCGAGCGAGACAAGAATGATGTTATCAAGTGCTTGATATGGCCTACGTTTGTCGCAGGGGCAGCAAGCACCAGCGCCGAAGACAGGGTCTGGGTGATAAGGACGCTGGAACGGATATGGGATCTGGGTCATTGTGCCAACACCAAGAGTGCGACCCGAATCCTGGAAAACCTGTGGCAAAAGTATGATCAAGCGCAGGCCCTAGAGAACGATCACTTTGGCTGGGATTGGATCAGCGAGCTGTCGCAGCTGAAAGAGTCTTGGTTGTTCGTCTGACATTGAAGCTACCAGCCAGAGGGGGTTCTTCTGACCATAGTTTTATTCTTTATCCGGGCACAAATCCATCTTTTTTCATTAAAAAAAAAATAAATGCAAGCAGTCCCTTCACACAGTCGTAAACGCTTAAGGACCCAGCGTATGCCAATTAGGTATTATATTAATGCTATTATATTATTAAAGTAGAAAAAGAATTATTAATCATATTATAATTAGAAATATTTCTATAACTATTTTTAAATATAATAATAATATTTAGAATATTAAAAGAAAAGCCTTTTATTATTATTTATATATTATTATTATTAATATAAATATAAGCGCTTTAGTAAGAACAGGTAAATCCTTGTTTGGAAAGCAGCGTGGCATTAAGTGAAGGCTGAGACTTTATGCAGAATATCAGGTTGCTCAGGTACCTTGATCCTGCGTAGTTCATGACCTGGACGTGACATCCAGCAGCTACGATGACGGTGTACTGGGAACCGGTGCTCCACACCCCCGGAGAAGGCGCCCACCCGGTGTACACCACAAACAGTCCGGCGGCGAGCCGAACCTGGGCCCGGTAGCTACGCTTCTGGATGAGATTGTACAAGGTGCAACTTCGGAGGGGAAAGTGTTGGTCAGTGGAGGTTGGTTGAATGATTTTCTGATTTTGTAAGTTAAACCTGGCCGTACCTGGCGTCCCAGGGGTTGCCCTGGAGAAGGGTCGCCTCTGGTGCCAAGCTCCTCCAGCCTATCTGTGACTTGCATACCCACCCACCACTTCCACAGCATATAAGCAAGACAACAGAGGTACCCAACTACCTCGCAACCCTCATCCCACAATGTCAGGTGCAACTGACATTACGAGGGATCAGCGAATGCGGTCATGGAACGTCGAGTTGGCTGTCGGAATGCGCACAGTCGCCGGCTCGATGGTCTCCTCAGCGTGGCCGACGTGTCGCGCGAGCTTGACCTCTGCCTACAATTCTCACAACCACCGGGTGACTGGCAGGCCGTGCTCCTGCCGATGGAGAGCATTCCTCTCAGCACGACCCGCCCAGGCGATTCCCGTCCTCCGGAGGGACACCTCACGATTGACAACGAACCGTTTATCCTACTCGACAAGACCGATTCACGGCCGTTCCCCTCGCCCCCAAATGGCTGCTGTACACGCTACTGGTACGCCTTTCATTCGGCATCTTGCGATCATCAACACGATTATTCCCCTCCTAATACCAGTCTCCCGAACCCTCGACACCCATTCCCTTACCGAGATGTCTGTCTGCGCCAGGCTGGGACCCCAAAGCGACGTGGTGACCCCCGCTACCTCCCCATCAACAAGAGGTACCGAGATGAGAGGCTGCGATCCGTACGGCTTCGCAGTACAAGAGGCATCAAACGCAAAAGCTCGTCTGATTCTGGGCGAACACAGTCCCAGGCTCGGAGCCCCTCCTTAGCGGCAAGCGACGTCGGCGTCGATGTGAGCAGTGAAGAGGTACCGCTGGAGATCATATCGGCAGAGGAGGCAACTCAGATTATTTCTAAATTCCGGACGAACGTCTTAACAGTCCCCGACGGATGCAAATGTGTTATAAGCGGCAAGGGGCAATCTTGGTTGGCGGGGGGGGATCCCGGGCCTGGCCGCCAGGTTGCCCCCATCGTCCCAGACTGCCACTGGAACACTTACCCACAGGACGAGGATCAACGTGTGGCAGATCGCGACGTCAAGTCGCAGTTGGAACTGGCATGGCGACAGACCTGGGCGTACGTCTGATACTCCTTTCTAGACTCGTCTTCCAGACTCAACTGACCGCCCCTTACTAATAGCTCCTCCAATGGACTGCCTCTTCTGAGTCATTTACATACATGTTTTGAGGCACGGCTTGTTTCCATCCACCCGGTCACGCACCGCATCCGTGCCTTCGCTCCTTTTGATGTTCTTACAGACTATCACGGGAAGACAGCCAGGATATGGCGCGGGTTTGACCCAAATGCCCTACAGCAGCACTGGGACATGGCTGCCTTGAGAACATGGTTGCAACAGTCATCCCGGACGTACAGGACAACTCGACTACAGCTCCTCCTGCCCCTACAGTCTCCGACCCTGTTGCTGGCTCGGGGGTTTCATCATCACCAGCGGCTCGTGACCGGCCTTCACCAGGCCCGGGAGAAAGTCGCGGTGCCTCTGCCCAGCTCCAAGCCGGCCCGGGCTACAGCTCTGCCATGGGCGCAGAGGTCGCTCAAACCGTCTCCCCGCCGTCTAGTGATACGGCAGGAAAGCGAAAAGAGTGGATTGTTGGAAATGAGATTATCAAGGACCCGCAACTTGCGGAGCGTCTCAGAGGCTTTGGTTGGAATGTTAGAGAGCTATTGCATCTGGAACTGCCCTTTGAGGAGGAGGAAGAACCCGACGAAAGCCGCGGCCGACCACTTAAAAGGCGGAGGAGGCCTTCTAGGTGCTGGAAAATCGGGGCAAAAACCATCGATGATGAATTTGAGGCTCAGCGGTTATAAGACCAAGGTTGGATTGTTGAAGAAGTGCATGAGGATGGTGATGAAGGCGATCGTGCACGGCGAGGGCACGGGTGTTGATACCCGACCAAACAGGGACCACAGTTCACATACGAACGTGCCACAGACTGTACATCTTAACGGTCTTCGCTGAGTACCATAATAGTTCTGGGCGTGTCGCGGCCCCTTGTTTTCCTCATCTCACAGGCCTGCTGCCTCGCATCATACCCACCTTTGTAATCAAGAACAACTCAGCTTAACCTTTCAGTCGATCTAAACCTCATATAAGTCCCTTCGAGACCGAGCAAGGCCTTCTGGGAAATCATGCTAAGACTCAGCGGCGTATATAGCCCGCATGTTAATAACGCAACTCTGACCTACCTAGTGATTAAGGAGCACCTCAGTCGGAAACAAGGTGTTTGGAGCTGTTGTACCTAGGAGAAGCATCTAAAGATTGTTAAAAAAATAATACTTTCTTCCATATATATATATGTGTGTGTGTGTGTGCGTGTGTGTGTGTGCGTGTGTGTGTATGTATTTAAAGTTCTATAGCCCAATGAACTAACTGGGCAAAACCTATTTCCAAGAACAATCACGTGTGATGAAACCAAGCGGTCGTAGCAGCAGCCAACCTCGACATCCTCAGGCTATTCTGTTGACGAGCCGCCAACATAGATTCCACGCCGTGCTAGTGCTTCTTCGTGTCTGGCTCAACTGCGATCTGAGCCGCCGCGGCGGCGTCCTTATGTGTCAAAGTCAGTCGATTAGGCCATCCCATATGGTAAGAATGATCCAGCCTTGGTTACCTACCTCTGGGCTCTCAGCCTGGAGGGCGGCAAGGATGCTGGCGACATCTTCGTCGCGGCGGCCAAGGCCCTTCGCGGCTTCCGCGTCCTGCAATGTCGAATATCAGTCTGAATGTTTCAATGTTGAACGCTGAGAACCCGTGGACACGTTGTCATGTAGGGACGCGTACATCAGGGCTGTTCTGTCCGAGGCTCGTCAGGATCTCTGAAACGCCTTGGTCTTGACGCTGGTCCTCGGAGACCATTTGAACAGCGTTCGCATCGTCCGGGCTGACATCCTGGAGGGCAGCCAGAGCCCTATCACCCTCTTCGACTTGCGGGTTCAGGGGACCGGCGATAGCCAGCGCGGATAGAGAGATGATGGCGATTGAATGCATGTTGAAGTGATACAGAGCACTGCGCGAGCGTGAGAAGAGAAAATTTTATGTCCAGAATCAGTTCAAGAATATTTACAATAGAAGTAGACCGGACGCCAGATTGAGATGGAGAAATGGAGGAGGGCATTGGGGGGTTATGAAGAAAACTCGGCCCACCATCAGCACATACTCATTCTTGAGGCTGCCCAAGGATTGGTGGTCAAGACGTTGAGGTATTGGTAACAGATGTTTACCCTAGGGTAGCGTGGACCTCACCTCGAAATGCGATTTGAAAGTTTCATGGCCACACACACGATTAGTGCGAAACGATGCTGGTCTCGGGTCGCCAAGGCCCGTGATGCATCGCCCCGGCTCATCCCAACATTATCCAAATGCTTAAATGGCCTTAACTCATCTGGGCCGATCCCAGGCGTCTGGTTTTGGACCTGACCATAAAGCATAATCCGGATGTCGCAGACTTCGGCCAAATGAAGGCAGAATCGTGGACGTGCGTCTGCAAACCTTAATTTGGAGGATAACTATCCACTTGAAGCCCATAAGCAGGCAGGCGTCTTGTCCACCATTTGAGGCAAGGTTTCAATCCAGCGCTCCTCACGATGCGTCTTTAAGAATCCCGATGGCTGTAACTTGCGCTAGCACTTGAGATCTGTCAAGGATGTTTGAAATTCTCACGACCTAGGTAGTCAACCGTTGATCTAATGGTACCATTGCAACGACAGGTTAGCCATTTGGTAAAAGTAGCGAAGTGTTCAGCATACGCGTAATAAACTTCAGGTAATAATCTTCACGACATAGCACAGCAGCAGACTCAGTCTTCTCATTACATCGCTGATTACTTGTTTCGAAGGACACTGCCAATGAACTATCATGAAGGCCGGAGAATTCCCTGCCGCTAGTACATGGATGAATACCGCCTGTGTTCTCCTCATCTTAGTCTGCCGATCATCGAAGACCCTTCAGAGCTACCTCGGTAGTTGAACAGAATGCCTGACTGCACCGGAGGTCATTGAATCAAGACCATTGCACTCGTACAAGGAAGAACGAAATCCATATTCATTTACTAATGAAGCTAATATATTTGCTAAAGCAAGTACAATAATGAAGCAGCTTTGGAAGCAGCGGCTGTCAGCATAAAGTGGATGCAGTGGAGCGAGGGTTCGGTTCAGCTACAATAACAGGCAGGCCAGCGTGAAAATCCCAGGTTGAATCATTGTACCACGATGTGTTTCCTCATTCTTATTTCCAGAGAGTCAGTTGTTTTGGCACGAGCTGAATGTGTCAATCGGAAACTGTCCCTTGAATAGCGCCTCGGAGACAGCATCGAGCTCCATGTCACGGAACATGAGCCAACGCCCCTCCTGTGCGGGTGACCCATCAAACACCTGGTTCCATCGCTGTTTGAGAGGCCCAGTCATGTTCCTTCCATGAGATGGGTCCCTGAGCCACAAGCGAAGTAAGTGTCTCCCTTTCGCTGGTTTGAGTTGCTCGCTGGTCTTGTCTTCATCCACAAAGGACGCTCGACTGTGGAAGACACTGAAGTTGTTGACGAAGTACATCTCGCCTTTCTGAGGAGATACCGACAGCGCATGCTTAGATGCTGCGAAGTGAATCGCATCCAGGGCATCGGCTTGCACCAGGTCCAAATTTGGGATTCCCTGAGCGCGGGGTGTCCTCGCAGTGCCAGTGAAGTTCCCCCGAGCCAGCCAGAAGAACGGCCCCTTTTCATCAACGTACAGAAGTGGCAGTCGGATATACTGTGGAGGCTCGGCTGCCCTGCGAAGAGTGAGGTCTCAGTGATGGTCAATCGCACTCGGCAATCTGGTGAACTTACATCTGCAACGGCCACTGCTCGGCTGCCAGAATAGGCAGAACCTCTGGCCTGTTGGCAGCCAGATCGTTGTAGACCTGACCTTGAGATGCCCACAACATCTCTCCTCCTGAGATCGATGTTTCCAAGGCGTAGAAGGCGAGTATATCCGTATCATCGGTATGGAAGGGCTATGCAAGTTACTACCTGTAGGTAAAGAGATTGCATGTCACGGGCTGAGGGGCTTACAAGCTGGACTGATGTTGAGTTGGATTTTAAATCAGTGACCGCCATGTGCTCACGGTTACAAATGTGAACTTCATATGTGAGCATCCTAGTCTGGAGCGCACTCAGGGTGGAATTACTTGACCTATAAACTTTGTCATTTGACCCCGATTGGTTGCCACGCAGAGGTGCTACATGGCTTGAGATACCAGCATGGAGAATGATATTGTCTTCAAGGGAATAGTTATCGGCCTGCAGCCCTCTGACGACTGCAATCCCCTTTCCCTGGAAAAGCTCGTCTGCAATGGAGCAAAGACGAGGCCGAAGACCAGGGAGTTGGAATGTGGTAGGGCTTAGCTCGTCGAGGGGTATATGTTTGGCTGTATGGAAGTGTTAGCAGGATATAACACACAATTCTTTTCCACATTTTGTGTAAGTGTGTGAGGGAAGAGAACTGGTATATCCAAACCTTTGAAGGCATGAAGGGCCTTCTCTACTTCCTTAATCTCATCGGTGGACAGATCAAGGGTTAGAGACTCCAGGTCTATGGAGTCACCTGACCAGACTGCTGAGGAGGCTTTGTGAGGGAGGCCCCCTGGGAGGACAGGGGGTCGCTTGCCAAGTCTCGATTCGAGCAAGCTCTGTCGCTTGAGATATGTATCGTACAGAGGTATGTGTGAGTGTTTGAGAGCTGCTGGTAGTTCAAGTAATCCTGTCATTGTGCCTGATGTGGTGCTTGGTCCGCGCGGCTATGGGCGGGGAGTTGTAGGTCAAGGAGTTTTCTCGAGAGGAGCCCTTGCTGTGTGAGAGGCATTAAATAATGACTTCCCGACCTGACAAATTTCACCCGATCTATGTGATATCGGACAATATTCGGGATCGATAAGCCACCAAATTTATCCCGTGATAACACGTCGGTTGTGTCACCACACTTTTCTTGACCGACGTGGGGTGATTTGGCCTAAAATGAGGCTTGGGACATCTTCACACTGTGTAGTGGATGTGATTCTCCAACAGTCTTGCAGTCAGACATGTTGTGTAAGCAGACCACTATGTGAAAACAAGTGGACTGGTTTTTGTGCATCGTTTCGACATGTAATGTCACCTTCATTGGCTATTGACAATTCCGAAGTGATGGACGCGCGAGCTATGAGAACAAGCATGTACATCAGAGTAAATTTTGCTAAACCAAGTCTACTCCCTAGAATATAAATATGTGGATAAGAAGCTACTTCGTGCTGGGGCAGTGACCTATACATCGTTGGATTCAAAAAAGAAAACTCAAAAACTCCCTCTAACACGATTGTGAAGGCTCTCGACCCATTGCTGCCGTATGAAGAAACAGAGAGCAGAAACAACAAAAACAGGAGCAGAGACTACGAAAAATATCCAAAGGCTCAGAGATCCTGTCCCAAACTCTTGGAAATTCATGCCGAAGAATGATGTCGTGAAGGACAATGGAATGAACACGGAAGCCACCACAGTGAGACGAAACAACATCCTGTTTTGACTGGCCCCCCTTCTCGCTTCCTCGACACTGATGAGGCTCTTGACTAGGGGTATAGAGCGTTCAATTCTTCCAAGCAATTGTCTTGCCCGGTGGTTGAGGTGGTTGAGATCACTGATGAGGGAGGAGGCAGCGTCAAGAATGATTGTGTTGTCCTGATCATCCCTGAGAGGTGGCCACGATATGCCACCACGTCTTTGGATTAAATCTCTCTTCTGTTCAATACTCTCAACCCGATCCTCAAGGAAGCCTTGGAAGTGAAGGAGCTGAGACTGTGCAACTTGAAGATCATGTAACTGCATAGTAATGGAGTCTGTACCGGCCACATACCTTTTGACCTTGTCTGCAATCATGTCCAGGGTGTGACTTTCGTTGATGATGTCCTCTCGGAAGATATCAGTAAGAGAATAAAAGGGATCGTCTACCGTGGCCTTCAATTGAAGTCCTGAGCCATATCTTGAATGTACTTGCGACAGGCTTTGAGGGAATATCGGATGGGGGTAACCATCATTTGGAAGCTGCGGTGGGCCTGTCGGTGGACCACCTACAAATGGTGGAGGAGGTGTTTCTGTTACATTCGTATCTTTGCAATACCCTTGCGAATTCCAAGCGCCATGGACAATCGTCGATGGCTCGCAGATGCGTCCATCCTCCCATGGGCCGCCGGGGCTTGTTCTAAGATCGTCACCGCAGTCCAGCATAATGACCACTAAGTGAAGGTCAGCTGTAGGCTTAAGTCAGATCCTGCAGCAACCTAGAGAGCTTACCGATCCAGCTGTTGACATCTTTCGGATAGCAGAGGAAAACAGTGACATGCTGCTCGAGGCTGAAGTGATCTTTGTCATGCATGATATACTGTCTCACAACTGAGTCGCCTTGCCTCCAACCCTCTCCACTGGTGAGTGTCTTATGATAAGTCGTCATCCTGGATGAGAAGCTCTGTCTCAGGTTCTCGATTGAAAACTGATGATAGTGAAATCGTGGCATTGTACCGACGGTGCCCACTCGAATTTGAAATACTCCCCAGGGTGAGGATGGAAGCGGCCGATTCCGAATCAATGTACTCTCTGAAGGAGAAAGATAATCAAGATGGCGCTGCCAGTACTCCGGAATGATGTCGAAAGCATTTCCAATTGTTCCAAGCCATTCTTGAGAAGGGTATCCTCTCAAGAATATCAGCTTGCCGTTGCAATACGGAGCAAAGGCCCATGTTCGAAACGAGGACGGTGAGGGGTTGAGATATGAGAATGAAGGACGGGTACTACCAAACTCGAAATACCATGCGACATTACGGGCGGAGCTGTCATTGGTCGGTTCAGTGTTATGGTTCTCATTGTCATCGCTGCCTTCGCAGTTGGGCTGCGTTCGCAGAAATTTCGCAAGGGGCCGTAACCACGGTCTGTCGCGCCTTGAGAGCATCCAGACTGCATCCACATAGTCGCTTGGGCCTGTAGTAGGACTGAAGCGTGGTTGATCCATTGGAAGATATGCTGGAGATATATCACAAGAACCAGACAGAAGTATACAGCAACCAACAGGCCTTTACAAATGAGAGCAGAGTAAAAAATGCTCAACGACCCAATTTCGGGCGTTGGGCATCGGGCATCACGAGCACGACGCCACCAGATCTTGTCAGCGACACTGCAATTCCCTCTGAGGCCATGTGTCACACGGTGCGACTGACAGTCTGCACTTTGCCAAGCCGATGGATTGCATACATTTGTCTCACAAGATAAGGATGGTGAACCGAAACACTTGGGTTTCATTGGTTATGTGTATCAATTCACAGATCGGCATGACTAAATTCTTGATGCTAAAGAGTTCTTAATCAAGTGCACATTCGTGTCCTCTTTTCCAAGCCCTTACTCCTTCTCCAGCTTCATAGCCTCCCAATTGATCAGCTACTTACTTCATCTATCACCCATCACAGATCAGACAGACAACCATACCACTAGTCTCATCTTGGGTTGAAACTTAGGCCGGCCATTTCTCATCTGGCTGGTAAACAGTTTGCAAGCAGGAATCTTGACAATTGCAAACGGGTTGAATCTAAAGCACTTTGGAACCAGGATGCTGACCCAACAGACCCACCTTTTGAGCGAGGTGTACCACCAGAGAGTGGAAAGAGGAAGAAAGATCATGTCAGCAGTCCAGAGAATTTCCTGCGTGTCTGATTTGGTGTATTGACCATGTCCTAGCCTGATCTATATCCCGAACTTGGAACCTCTTGACGAAAAACGTCCATCTGGACCAATAATCTGGAAGCAGACAATCCCCTTGATCTCAAGTTTCGACACACGGGTTCTTGAGTACAATGTCAAGGCGGAAACATCGTTCTTTCAGCTGATGGCAGGAAGTCGCAACCTCCTCCCCGAATTGTTCTCGGTCTATCTGAAGTGTGAAAATGTGAGCATCGGTTGCTTGTGGCTTACTCAGCCTTCGGTGACAGCAACACTGACACAAAACTTTGTGCTATAGCAGGTGGAGCATCAGGCTGTCATCTTTCTATGCTCTGGGGCTGGTGGTTTGCTCCTGAAAGAAGTCAGTGACCCACCTATGCACATCCTCATCGTCCAATGAGATTCTGATCATGTTTCAATGGCAACGCTCAGGCAATTGCCTCGCTGCAAGACAATTTGAATCTCTGGCAGGACAGACTTAACTCGATTGCTCTGATTATCTTCCTTGCCACTCCACATTTTGGAGAGCTTTCCTTGATGGGAGATGACTTCTGCAAATCTTTCATCCGCCTGCTAAGACTTGACAGATCGTCTTGTGATGATTTTCCAGACGAGACTAACTCGCAGCTACACTTGAGTGCTTCCATTTTCACCCAGGTCTTTGGACAAATTGATTCCAGTGCCAGAGTTCTCAGTGGATATGAGCCCCACGTATTTAAGCCATCACATTTCTGGTTATCCAAGGGCTCTAACTCGAAGCGACTGGTCTGTTTCTCAACTTTGCTGATGCCCAATGCCTGGGTACATATGGTTGTCTTATATACTGACTTGCCTAATAACACAGCCGGTGACTGAATCTCAAGCATGCATGCACATTGAGAACGAAGACCGTGTCGCCATGGATGTTAGTCCGCGACAGATACTAGACCACAAGAAGAGTACCGCATTCCGGGAGGCACTTGCGCAACACATCACACGATCTGTGACCATGTACCAAGACTGGGCTTTGAAAGTAACTATTCCAAACCGTTGCCTTCTTCTTTGGATTTAATACTGATTCTCTTCTGTTCCGAGACGCCCGCGGGAACTTCGCCAGAATTGCTCACTCCCGAATCCGGAACAACTTCAAGTTCGAGAGCAAGCAGGAAGTCTAGTATGTAGCTCTTCTCTTCTTGATTGGTATACCGGTCACAGATTCACGGGTTGATATGGCAAAAGTCCCACCTCTGCTCCTGAACCCAGGGCATTATGTCCCTCAATTGCAATGCATCAGACTTCCCAGCCGGTTTCCACTCAACTTCCTCCAGGGCGGACCTTCACTATTCCAAGATAGAACAGACATTATCACTGAAATGGAGTCTGCTTTGTTGCAATCATCGTCAGACACAGAGATTGCAGCAGGCTCCTGTCCGATTGGATTCGTTATAACCGGTCTAGGAGGTACGGGGAAAACCGAGATGGCGCGGCACTTTGCGAAAAAACACCAAGCCGCCTTTGACGCTATATTTTTTGTGGTTGCAGACCACCGAGAGAGGCTTTTGAGACAATACTCTCAGATAGCTAGGCAGCTCGGTCTAGTTGGCGCGGATTCAGCACCCGATCCGGAACATGAGAGAGAGCTCCTAAAGCTTTGGTTCAGGAATCCAGTCAAATTGTGTACTACACTTCCAAATCTCCCGGAAAGATCCGACACTTCGGACAACGAAACGGCGCGATGGCTTCTGATACTCGACAATGCGGATATGCCAGAAGAGCTCGACAACTTCTGGCCGGTAGAGGGCCTAGGGACCGTAATAGTTACGACCCGTGCCCGTTCCGTCAGGGCGCTTCATTACCCAGCTTCCGATGGTCTGACACTGGGTGGATTCCGAGAAGAAGATGCAATTTCATTGCTCAAATCCTTGACCGGAACGAGAGGATCGTCAGAGGCGATTGAGGAGGCAGCAGCGGCGATTGTTCGGCGCCTCGAGGGTCTCCCACTTGCTATCGACCAAATAGGCGCCATCATCGCCAAACGTGGTCTGAGTTCGCCCTCCTTTCTGCATAGTTACGGCCGACTGTCAGACTTTTACGAATTATACGACGAAAGACAGCCCAAGAATGCCTATGCTCATAATCTTGGGTCAGTATGGGCACTCGAGAGCCTGCAAGAGGAAGACAAAGCGGCATATTCCTTCATATCTCTGCTGGCTATGTTTGACCCAACTGAAGTACAGGAGGAATTGATCTTGAAATGTTTAGAAGGAAGCAGAAGAATCAATTTCCTTCCGGAGACCGAGGCAGCCTACCTCAACGTCATAGCACGGCTTCAAGAGCGTTCGCTGGTCCAACGAGACTCTGAATCCGGCGCATTGCATCTACATGGGCTGATGCAGGATGTGCTCCGAGCAAAATTGGCGAAACGGATTGATGACTTCCTCGACTCCTTCAATCTCGCCATAGATAAGGTTGCAGTATGTTTTCCTTTCCGAAATGAAGACATGAATACTGCCGGGGCTGTTGCACGGTGGAAGCAGTGCAGTTCTATGCATACACACGTCGTCCACCTCGGCAGAGTAGGAAAAGAACTGCAGGACCTCCAGAAGACCTCCAGCTTATCACTCGAGTTCGTCGACCTATTGTACGAAGCAGCCTGGTAATTCGGTTTCCACTCTGCCTCTGAAGAAGCTCAGTAGTTAAGTCTTAACTTTACTAGGTGGAAATGTGAAAGACGTGATGTCGCTGAGATTAAGGGACTGGTTGACCTCGCATCAGCCATCAGCGACGTACAACTCCAAAAGGTACCACCTCAGAAGATTCGCACACCCGTTCAGCAGCGCCAAACCAAAATCTGGGCGTGCAGGATCATCTCGGCTCTCGCTGTGGGCGATGGCCCAACGGCGTTTCATTACAGCAAGATCCGGTACCAGGCTGCTCAAGATGAATACAAAGCCACTGGGGTCCTTACACCGTTCCAGACTTCCACATGCAATGATCTCGCACATTCCTACGCGATGAACCAGCTCTTCGACAAAGCATTGCTGTATTTCCAGCAGTCTATTCAATTTCGACGCACGCTGCCGAACTTTAAGCAAGACTGGCTGTTTTCTCCGTACTATCACATGGGGATTACCTACCATTGCATGGGCAACCTCGACGAGGCCGCGAAGATACTCGAGCTCGCGATTGGAGATAGAGAGGCAGCTCTTGGCCCGAATGATAGGGTATCGACAAGGACAGGTGGTCTTTATTTCGCACTTGGCAACGTGAAGGCCTCTCAACGCTTGCTCGACGAGGCTTACAGTTTGCATCACAGAGCCTATATGCAGTGTCGCCAGACTGCCGGCGAATCAGCTCTTGCCGCTTTGCGATGTGCCCAGAAGCTGGCAGAGCACAACTACAACTACAGATATTATGCCGAGGCTCAGTAAGATGGTTCACACTACATCTCTTTCTTCCTGCAGCTAACCTCAAATAGGCCGCTTCTGCAGCAAATCTTGAAAATCTGTGACAAGAGGGTTGATCGCCGGAGAGAAGTGGTTCAGGCATCGTTCACTCTTTCTCTAGTCCTTCAACACCAGGGGGATCCAGAATGGAAGAAGCATCTAGGCCGAGCCGTTCAAGGATACAATGAGCTTCATCCCAACAATGCTCGCACTGAAAGCTCGCTCAGTCAGGCGGATGTCCATGGCTTATATTTCTATGACTACTTCTGAGCCTTGAGTCTTGGGTATAGCAATATGAGCGTCGCGAAATCACTGAAACTTTTGCATTGCAATGGAAGAAAAGCTGCAGGTCTGGGAGGTCACACGCTGAAAAGGGGGTAATAAGTACCATTGTACCCTCTGATTTGAGCCCTGCAAATCTCCCCATTCGTATGTAATGTTCAGACCACTCTCTTGTGAATGTTTCCTTTAGGTCGATGGGAGCACTCAAAAGATTCTGAGAGGACAAACTCACACAACTCACAACTCACACGCAAAATTCGCACACATAAAAACTGCATGAACTATTAGAGACCATGTATTTGAATGGCGAGACTACAGTTTTCATATAAGCTCTTTCCTAAGCAACACAACCCGTGGCTCAGGATCTGACGTTGTTCGTGTCTCACAACAGCCGGCAGCACGGGCAGTGCGCCCCGTCCTCTTTCGCAGCAGCAGCAATGAAGACGGCAAGGCCCTAGGGACGTCATCAGTGTTTTATAGGTAGCTGCAGATGTTTGAGAAAAGGATAGAGTAGTCCAGCTAACATATATCTGTTATATACTTAGGTAGGGATGCAGAATAGTGATTGCATATCACTAGTAACAATACATATTCTCATCGTTCAAGTTCGGCCAACTCAGGTTGGGCAGTCCACAGTCAGTGCTTGGTAGTGACCACGTCCCGTCTAAGTCCAAAAGCATTAGTGCCCAGACGTTGAGGGCAAACTGGGAAGCAATTGTGACCGGAGGTCGGCCTCGGCAGCACCATTATTGACGGTTTGAAACAGCCGCGAGACATTATTGTTCTTCCCCGATTTGTATCCCCGTTGGGTGCTCCTAATTTCATGATGGGGAGATTAAGAGGAGGCTACTTGTTTTATAAAAGCTTTACAAGTATGGGTGGACTTGAATTTGCTGTATAGCCTATGATGTAAAGTTTCTGTTGAACATTTTAAAGCTTACTACTATTGATTTGGCTAATCCAAGGCCACTCTCATTAAGCGCCATTTATCAATTTACTCGTTCTGAAGTAAAGGAAAAACACCTTCAGGTCTGTGAGAGGCAAGGTATTAGAGCACTATCCCGGCACCGAAAGGTATCGGTACTGTGTTGCCTCATCATCTCTGAACTGTTTCAAATCGGACCAAGACTTGTGGTCTCTCCCAAAAGGTGAGAAACTTGAAGTCCCTGTCAAACGAAAGCTTTTCGATCCCGGGTGCTGCCTCAGGATCAAATTGCCAGGGGACTTCCGCGATGAACAGCATGATTATGTTCTGGGAAATGACGCCCCCAGGACACACCCTCTGAGCCCCTGGCTGAATGGCTTGAAAGTTCTCAGACCATCCTGCCTGAACTTTGCTTCGGATTCTGGATGGCCGGGTGCGTTCGATAGCCACCTCTCTGGTCGGAACGCCCATGGCTCCGTGAAGAAGCGGCTGTAGCTGAGCTGACATGTGACCTACCGTACCGGTGCAATGACGCAGGTTGCTACTATAGCCCTTTGAACTAGGGAATCCCAGAGTTTAAGCATTGCTTAGGGGGCTATAATAGCCCTTAAGGCTAGAGGTATAAGATTTGGGTATAAAAGCTACATGAGGATATTTTAAGGGAAGGGGGGGAGTAAGTACACAAGTACCTACCTTACCCACGAAGAGGTAGTTACGAAGAGGCAGTCATAAAGAGACACTCAGTTGCATGAAAATAATCACAAAAGAATCAACCTCCCGCCCTCTCTCTCTCCCTCCCTCCTTCTCCCTCCTTCTCCCTCCTCCTCCCCCTCCCCCTCCCTCCCTCTCTCTTCACGCATATACATATAAAGAGTTCTTGTAGCATGATGAAGATCAAAGAATACGACTAGTTGGCTAGCGGCTGCCGGCCCTCGACGAGAACCTCCCCGCTATGTTCTCCAGGTGGGAGATACACTTTCTGTCTGGATGACAGTATATGAATGTCAGTATAACTGGTAGTCAGAGATGTGACGAGGGAAGGTGACAGAGGTTTTAGCAGGGGTGCTTTGCTGAGGTTATGATTGTCCCAAGGGCACCTCTCTTATCAAGTCTACTGTCTTTAGCTCAAGTTGGGCCTGGTAACATTGAAGGTTAACTGGGTTCAAGATGTGCTGAGCACCGTTATTCGGCTATGACGACGGTGCCACTGTCTTTTCCCAGTCACCATCGGCTGAAATAGGCGCTAAAATAATGTCGGCTGGGTTAGTCTCCTCTCCAAGGCAACCAAGCAACCAAAGCAACCATCAACAACACATGCCAAAATAATCACCATCAACCACAGGCACACTTTTGAGGCAGGCATTCTAACCACAACCCAGCGACATCGTGGTGCGCCCAGCCGACGACATCACCGGCGACATCCCCACCGAGATCAAATGCGGGCCCATCCTTGACCCTTCACCTCCCCCTCCCTCAGTGCTGCTGCCAATTGCAAACGTAAACCCAACTCGCAGCTGCGACACGACGACGTCACCGACAACAACAAGATCAACGGCGGGCCCATATCACCTATGAGCTCTGCATCGCATCAAGAGGAGGATGAAGAGTAGGAGAAGATCATACAAACGACAGAGCAGTCATCAGACATGGCCCCCCCGTACGACAGCGGCGGTCTCGACGAAGCGGTCGCTCTAATCAGGGCATTGTGGCAAGGACAGCGGCAAGGACAGCGCCCGGCTGATCTGGAGCACCCTGAGTGGCACCAACTCGCCGTCACGCCCACCGAGTTCTCGGATCTCCATAGGTTGCTGCGAGAAGACAGCCGCGATCTCAGCGCCTACTTTGAGGACAAGATTAGGTACGACTACGACCCACATCACGCCATCCTCACCCTGCGCTTGATGAATACCTCAATACACGAGGTGTTCCGAATGGTGTTGGTCCAGCACATTGCGAATGTGCTGGGAAGCATCGGCCGCGACGAGTCACAAGATCATGTGCTACGTTCTCTCGCCTCCAGGATGAGACCCAAGGGGCACAGAAACCTCAAACTCTACGACGAATCCGAGAATTCACCAGATGGACAAATCTTCATGCTTCCCACGAGCCTAGGAGTCCACCCGTTCCAGTTCCAGGGCTCCGAATTGCCACAATTCATCATGGAGGCCGGCTATAGCCAGAAGTCTCGTTCCTTGGAGGCACTTGCCAAGACCTACTATGAGGGCAGCGACGGGGAGGTCAAGACAGTCTTGACTGTTGACATCGAATATGCTTCTAAAAAGCAGAGGCTGGCTGGCAACACGGACAAGACAGCCATGTTCAGCCTGTACCGCGACTCTCGTCGGGTCCGCACAAAGGTGGCTTTCCGTGATGCCCAGGGCATTCCGGCAGCCGATGTCAGCCTGCAACTTTTCCTGTCCGACTTTGTTCCCGACATTGTCTTGCAACACCTGGGCGGCCATATCAAACAACGTGCCGAACAGCATGCTATTGACATCTCATCAGGACAACTATGCGAGATCCTTGGTGAGGCAGAATTACAGCAGAGTATTGAGGACGCACCCCCCACCCGGAAGTCAGAGCCAGAGCCAGGCGCCTCCCCGAAGCGCAAGTCCTCACAATGGGCCCCAATCTTTGGCCACGATGATGATGGGCAGGACAGCAGCACAAGCACCAGTGACGACGAGGGCGGAGAGGGCGCCCACGGTTCGTCACGGTCCAAGGGACGAAAGACAGGGGCCTCCGACCAGGCGGACACCAGTGGGCCGTATCGCGGCAGACTTGATCGCGGTCGCAGTCAGAGCGTACCAGGGATGCAAACACGTTCTATGTCGGCCCGAAACGAAACCTAGTTCCATCCGCTCACTCGGTGCACACGCGAAGGCTCAGGTCTGTCTACCGTACCGTTACCTTTCGGTGCCGGGATAGTGCTTTACCTTGCTTCTCACAGACCTGGAGGTGTTCTTCCTTTACTTGAGAACGGATGGATTGATGGATGGCGCTTGGTGGGAGTGGCCTGGGATTAGCCAAATCAGAAGTGGTAGTAGGCTTTGAAATGTTCGACGGAAACCTCACATCATGGGCTGCGCGGCAAATCCAAGTCCACCCATACTTTTTATGAAACAAGTAGCCTCCTCTTGATCCCCCCCCCCTAATCGAAGTAGGAGCACCCAACGGGGATACATGTCAGGGGATAAGAATAATGTCTCGATGGCCGACCTCGGGTCACAATTGCTTCCCAATCTGCGCCCAACCCCCCCCCCCCTCCAAACTCACGGCCCCCTCGCGTGACGACGCGTTCTACAACTTCAGCTGCTTGAAAAAGACCGTCTTTAGAACATCCGAACACTCTCTCATCTAACGGGGCCATAGCCACATCCAGCGGTCTTGCCATCCCGTAGCCGGGCACAAATGGGTGTTACAGCCATTGGATATTCTGGGTGGAGTTTAGGTAGTAAAGGGCAATACCTGGGCGCCACCGTCTCGGAGGCTCTGCATGAGTATCTATGCAATATTATGGACGACCCTGTTTAGTTTTACGTCTGGCAAAGTACCTTGACGAGTACTTGGGCTGCCCACATGCGCGGAGATTATCCGTGACCATGGCGCTAACAGTGGCTGGGCTTCCTGCCCGTACACCAGCTGGCGGTTCAATCAGAGATCCCTTCTACCTCAACCGGTGGCCTGTAAAAACTCCTCGACCCTTATATACTAGGTGGAGAAGCCCCTGCCGGAGCCCTGGGAGCTATTCGTCTGGATTGGAGGGCAGGAAGTTTATAGGGGGGCCTCCTGCTGCGCAGGCCCCTCCCCCTCGCGCTTCGCGCTCACCCCCCCCCGCGGGGTCGCTTCGCGCCCCCGCTTCCCGCCCTGTCAGGGTTAGGGTTCTGGAAGGAAAGGCCTCTGGACCTCCCAGGCTCTTTTTTTTTAAAAAAAAGGGGCTTTAAACCTCCTAAGCCTTTTTTTTTAAAAAAAAAACTTTAAAAAAAGCTTTTTAAAAAAAAGTTTTAATTTTTTTAAAAAAAAAACATTTATTAAAGTAAAAATTATAAAAATAATTAATTAATTTAAAATTTTAATAATTAATTAAAAATTAAATTTTATTATTTATTTATTAATAAAATAAAAAAAAATATTTTTTAATTAATCTTTTAAATTTTTTTAAATTTTTAAGTTTTTTTTTAAAAGAAATTTAAACTTTTTTAACTTTTTTTTAAAAAAAGGTTTTAAATTGTTGGCTGGGTCACGTATTGCAATACGAATGGTGTTTGTTGATG
>LJJS01001312.1:450-25085 GCA_001447215.1 Diaporthe aspalathi
TGTTAGTACGGGTGGTGGGTGCGTACGGGTAGTACGGGTCCCATGGTACTTGCCAGGATGGGAAGGACTGGATTCCCTCCTCGTTCATACCTACGCGAAGGCTCCATGATCCATTTCATCTTTGCCGGGTTTAGCGTGAAGTCATCAAGGGTAAGGTTATCGATGTTGTCTCCATATTTCCCAGCCTTCAACGCAGGGACGTGCCATTTCACCCCCATCGGGACTTTGTATTCAGGCACTCCGTTCTTCCGCATCCCTTCGGTCAGGAGGTCCCCTTCTGGGAACCCTTCCTCCGGGATGGACGCAGGGGGCTCCTTCCTGCCCACGGGCCAGATCGGCGGCGCCTTCTTGCGGTCGGGCCAGTCCGGGTAGACATAGTCTGGCATATCCCGCTGAGCCCAAGGGGGAGGCCACGACTTGGGCGCCCTGTTGTGTACGGCTTGGACGAGCCAGTCGTCCTCCTCATCCTTCAAGTTTCCGCTGTGGTCTAACCAGAAGCATTCTTGTTGCCTCGAATCGCTGTCGTAGATGTAGCCGTAATACCACGACATGTTAGAGGCGCGGCCCCACGAACCGTCGCTACAAACGGTGGTGTTAGTTCGTTCAGAAACAACATTTGACAGACAATCCTTTGATAGTTATATTGAGGTACAATAGCCAACGCGACTCATCAGGCCACTGAATATAGACCGAGGCGATACAGATAGGATTAAAATGCCGCTTGAACATGGTGACGTATACTGCTTGCTGGCCTCCCAGGATCATCTGATCCGAGGGCGGCCAAATCCCCATTGTTCCTAGGCTGCCACTGGTGATCAATGGCATGCCCTCAGGCCTCGGATTGACCCAGACGAGGGCTCTGTCCAAAGTTCGGTGTTCGCTGTCCCCTAGCTTAAACTTCTGGTCGTTGTAACCTATCAATTGGCCATGATTGTTCCACAAGCAAAATTGAGGAAAGTCACCGCCAGCTCCCTATGCTCGTCGTTGCGCAAGGTTAGCCAACACTGATTCATTTTCAACCATCAAGGGAAATGATGTACGAGAGTCTTGATACGTATGAACTAGGTTTCAGTTTCCAAGGAGAACAAGAGACAGAGCAGAATGGTTTCACCTTTAGGCCATGACCATCAAGACCAACTTGAACTCCAACCACCCAAGACGGATCTCCTTTCCCTGGGTCGTATCATGGGTCAACGGATTTTTTAATTGCGTCCACTATCATCCTTAGGTGGTTTTCCGTGACCGCTATGACACCCAGAACACCACTTAGGGAGCCGAGCCAAGCTATGGCCATGGGAACAACACGAGGAGCAAGCACCATTGCCTTGCTCTCTGGCTCAGGTGATGGCTGAGGAGCCGGCGACGGAGCCGGGGCCGGGGCCGGGGTCGGGTCAGGTCTCGGGGCCGCCTGCACCATAGCAAGGGGCGCCACATGGCACCACACCTGCAACAGCGTCCAGGGGTTGAGGAACCTCATTTTGATGTGGTCTCGCGTGCACCGTAAGTCAAAAGAGGATGTTCATGGAAGACGAGGACGATCGGTAGTCAGCTTGGTGAGGTCGAGAGGGTATCGAAACGGAGCAAGTTATAATTGTATTTCAAGCAGGGGACGGTCACCTTTTTATGCCACAAATCATTCTCGGCCAGGTGAAGTGCGGTGGATGTCTAATTTTTAGTCTCTACTGCGGTGGGAATTCAACAGTACCTAAAGTAAGCTTCCGCGATCCAAAATGGTCGCCGCATGTCGCGGCTGCACTGGTGTCCTTCTAGCCGGCTGGTTGGAACTTTCTCGAGTCGGAGGTTAGACCCAATGACCTTTGGTCAAGATGGATTTTCATTGAGCACTATTTAGGTCTGCGCCCATTCGCACTCTAGTGGTCGGCGGCTCAGGTTATTTATCCCTGTCCAAAGACCACATATGCTGGACAACGGCGCGGCTATGAAGTCCGCGTCCACACATCAGGTTGCAAGTATTCCAATTATGATACCAGCCCATGAAAGTATTATTGTGGAGCCGCAAAAATCAGTCATTTGATCACCTTAGTGCTAGGACTTGGGTGGTTAGTTCGTACACGTGACACATTATTTTACGACTATTTTGTAATACACCTAGTCCTGAAAGTGTACTAAAGCTGATGGGTTCCTTTATACTGTAAATGCGTATCCTACCTCGTCTGGCTTGCCGGCCAATTCGCCATTATCCGACAGCAAGAAGACGTGCCCGGAAGAAGGTACCAGCTCGTCGAAGCTCTTGGTAGTGAGGCCGTCATTCACATTCCCCGGCAAATGGTAGATCCCGAGGTTGACGAAGAGGACGACGAGATGTGGGAGAGGCTTGCGGAAGGTATGTTTGCCAACAACAACAACAACAACAACAACAACACGAGCATAGAACAAGATTGGAGGTGCCCTTGCGCAACTCGGCCATGGAGGTGTCCGGCATATGAGAGCGGGTCGCGAGTACTGGAAATGAGCTCCGTATTGTTCAACGACAGCAACGACCATTTAGCTGCACAAGCATCTGATGCTGAAGGAGAGCGATTACGTGAGACTTTTGATGGGCGATTCCGTCGTACAATGGATAGACTCTTGTCTGTCGCTCTGTGCACGCGCACAGGGTTTAGTGTTCGGGAAAATTTGTTGGGACATGCTTTTGCCCGTGCATGCAGCAACTTTCGTGATCAAGATGGGCTTGGTGCTCAATTCTTGTCCAGCCCGGCTCTGGACATTGTCAACGCGGTTCCTCTAGGAAGATCCGACACATTGTCAGTAGTGAGCCTTGCCACCATTTCAGAGAAGCTCAGGAGCTGGTCCCTTGGGAAAAGTCTGAAAGAATGTGCTATGGAATGGTTACCGTTGTTCGAACCGTTGCTGCAAGTCTTAGTCGACTGGCCGGAAGCAGTAGAGGGGGCTCTGGAACATATCGAACGGAGTTCCAAAAAAGGAATGGATGAAATGTGGCCGCCTGGTACTCCCCCAGGCTCATCTTTACCAGGCCGATGGCTCGAAGTGTGGCAGAATCAATTGGATCAGCTTGCTGCTGACACGGCCAGACAGATAAACGATCTCATGTCGTGCCTGCAATTTGCCACAAGACTAGCAAAGGTTTCCATCTCCAAACTTCCAGATCTCGGAGACACAGGACTGGCAAGCCTCAATGGGGCGATGACGCAGAGGGCGAGCATCTTTGAGAGGGCAGCTGATCTGCAGTGGGTGCGAGATGCCTTCTGGGCTAGGGATGTAAGCCATTTGAGTGAATTTGAGCAAGACAAGGTCGTGAGATTGGAACTATACATGGTGGGGTTGAAGCCCTACCATGATCAGGTTATCGTGCTGCTCGTGGTATGAGTGGTTGCCAAATTGTCAACTACATGAGCCACAGCGAAGTGGGCGTCTGAAAGTTGTCATGGATTGTCGTCATGATGCTTCTTAGAGGAAGACTAGCTGTCAGAAATTCTGCCACCAATTTCCAAGGCTCTGAGGCTTGCGCCGACAAGAGGACCCTCGTGGGTGTCTCAGTCCATATTGTGATGATGTAAGCGCTGATCTGTTCGATTGGGAAGCAGAACAGTAGATCCTCGAGTCTCAGCTGAAACAAGGAGGGGCTGAACAAAAGGAATGGGGTCGTAATTGTACAGATGCTGTCAGATCCTATCCATACATTCGATGCGCATATTTAATGCGCCTAGTCTATAGTGGAGGTCGCGGTGAGGTATGTCTGTCCCGCTCTGGAAGCCTTGGTGATATCAAGGGTTTGAGACTCTGACGTAAAAACCAGCACCACCGGTGTAGCCTTGTTCATCCAGTTGGCCCATTTGAGAATATTCTTCTCGGATAACCTTTCGTACGCGAGATGACTCTGCGTCGGGCCTGTAGCAGAGTAGGTAATCAGTATCGTTCGTAGCTGGCGTGGGACGCACAAAGGAAACGAAACGAGGAGAAAATATGTACGGGCTTACGGGATTCCTTCCAATTCTTCTGAATCTGCGGGTCCACCATCTGGGAAGATGTCGGGGATCTTGCATAGTTTCGACCAGAATTCAAAGGTCTCTTCTCGGCTCTTCACTCTGTCCCAGATCATAGCCGCTGGCCTGGCGATGTCAATGACGAGCTGTCTGATTGGCACATCAGGGCCAATAGAAACAACAAAACTAGCTTCATCAACCTCCAGGAAAGCTCTTGGATCATCAAGGGCAGTGATACCGGTGCATTGAAGTAGTTCTTTATCGATCTCAGTATAAGCAGGGTCTTGAGCAAAGCATCTGATCTGGGAGCCATTTTTGCGTTGCAGAAAATCCCGAATGGTCAGAACCATGGCGTGCTGTGCTATGATTGGCTCCTGGCAACTAGGTTCATTGTAAGCCATGGTTGAGCAGGCAAACGCGACTATTTTGGAAATGCTGTTCAGGGTAGACGATGGTATCCTCTCCAGTGCTTCACGAAGTCGCTGGCAATCATCACTCTGTTGCCACTCTCGGGCCCCGGCCTCGAATATGGCCTGTAATTCTTGAAAAGATGTGATGATTTTCTCGATGGGGGCTGCTTCCACCTCGTCAACAGCGGGCAAGCGGTAAAAGATTCTTAGTGGGCAAAACGCCAGTGCGGGTGAGTCTAAGCTCAGGCGCATCTGACGGAGACTGCTCAGAGACTGATATGTTCGGTAATTTAAAAATGGATCCGAACTATCAGTCAAAGACAATGGTCAACCTTCTTAACGCGGGTGCTTTTTTGTAATATTGAATATGAGTACATTACTGGCTTTTCCGGAATCCAGTGGAGGGTGGAGCCGGTCTCAACATCAACCTCCACGATGTCTCCTTGCAGAGTTGGCAAGCGGAATTTGCAAGCGCCATTGATTATAGATTCCCCTGCTTTCAGTCTAGCGTTGGTGTCATGGATCTGGCGGACTAGATCACGTATGTTGTTTTTGGTGAAAAATGGCAGGCCCTTGTTGTAGAGTGCTCGAATGGCGGCGGCCGTCTCACGTAACCTGGCTGTAATCTGGTCCTCGGTGAGGTTGCGGTCCCAGCCCTGATCGGGGATCTTCCCGGCATGAAGGTGCATACCAAATAACGAGATTATGTATGCATTTGGTGAGACGGCGATAGTTGTCTGGACAGCAGCAAGCTGAGGTGGGGTGAGGTTGAGGGAAAAGAGCGGCGTATGTAATTTGAGGTCTTCCTAAGGCTTGGTTACGTCAGCAACCTTTTGGGGGTGTGGCCCTGGACCCCTGCAATTAGTAGCTTGATCCTTTTGCCACGAACTGAATTATAAACTTCTCTATCTTCTCACCATTTCATGTAATACGGCCCAGGTGCTTCGGAAATTCCAGTAATGGAGCGGCATCGCCAGCACTAACTAGAGACCGATAATCTGTACTTTCCTCAATCAAAGTCGCGTATGCTCTGCACTGATTACTTAAACTTTACGACTGTACACGTCCTAAGCATCTGCTTACTAGGCGGCCGCCCTATGGACGCAGAGCATGCAAGTTTGTGCGGGGTTCATTGGAATCAAAGACACGACAAACACCACAAACCACTCAACGCTGAGAGGACGTTACATGGGCTTCATAGTGCTTACATAGCGGTAGCCTTGGCACATTCTCAGCACCGCGGCCCCGTAATCCCAGCCAATATTCGCTTATCTATGAGTTGGGTTGACTCGGAGCGCGCATATGCCTGGCAGCATGCTGCACCTAGAAGGTGGGTGTGGGAGATTGAAATGTTGCATAGCCAAATGTGACTATGTAGAGAATGTGACCACAGGCGGTGCTAAACTTCGAAACCGATGGCGAGATCCAACCGCTCCTTCAGATCTCTTGCCATTCCACTGTCTGCATATACCCCCCACTGTCTGCCCCAGGGTGCGTTTGTAACTTGGATATCATCATCTCCTACTGCCGTCACTACTATGGCACATAATACCGTGGAGAAGAAGACCATGAGCGTCCATGAGTCCGATGGAACTCCAAAAGATAACAACGTGGTGTCATCAGGTCGGTCCGAGGATAACATCCGGCTCGACCAAGCACTAGAATTCCTCAAGCAGCACAAGAACGAAGCGGCGGTGTCCCTTTCGAAACAGGCCTCCTTCACTCGTTCCTTGAGGAGAAGGGTCGACTTCTGTGTCATTCCGTTCCTCTGTTGCTGCTACACACTGAACTTCCTCGACAAAGTTCTGCTGAACGTAAGACACCGTGCGGAAGGGAGGGGTATGAGAGCTATCCGAACCACTGTTTGCTGACCTAGGCCTAGTATGCGAACATCATGGGCATGGCGCAGCAAATAAACCTCACGGGCAATGATTTCTCGCATGCCTATGCCGACTTCTGGATAGCCTCTCTCGTGTTCTCCCTGCCGAACGTGTGGCTCCTCAACAAGATGCCCGTCGCAAAATTCCTGGGCTGCTGCCTCATCGGCTGGGGCATCTGCAACGCGTGCCATGCCGCTCTCGAGAACTATGCTGGCCTCGTTGCCCTGCGCGTGCTGAGTGGAGCGTTCGAGTCCGGTATCCTTCCGGCGCTGATACTCCTCGCCAGCCAGTACTTTACCTATGACGAGCAGTCAACGCGCTTCTCATTTTGGTATAGCGGAAGTAGGTGGACACCTGGGCGTGGTCGGGTATTGCATGTGACCTCCAGAGCAAGAGAGACGGCTGACAGCGTCTAGTGGGCCTCGGGCAGATATTTGGCGGGCTGATCTCATTCGGCTTTCAGCACATATCAGCTGGTGCAGCTTTGAGTGGGTGGAAGACAATGTTCCTCGTCCTTGGGCTCGTAACGATTGCCTTCGGGATTGTTGTCATCTTCGTTGTCCCAGATACGCCCATGACGGCAAGATTCTTGAGCAACGACGACAAGGTCGCGCTGTTGGAGCACGTCAAGGTCAACCAGACCGGCATCCAAAACACCCACTTTCACCCGGGCCAGCTCCTGGAGGGGTTGCTTGACCTCGGCTGCTGGCTGCTGCTCCTAAACATCACCCTACAACTTTGTGGTTCCGGAGTCGTCACAGCATACTCTGCCACGATCCTGAAGTCGTTCGACTACACTTCGAAGGAGGCAGCACTGCTCAACATGCCGTGTGGTGTGGTTAACATCATCGCAACGATGTGCAATGCCATCTTTGTGCGGTACTACGGGCATCGCTGGCTTGTGGTCACCTTCGCCGGGGCTGTTGGCACCATCGGCGCCGGCCTTCTCTGCTTCCTCCCACACTCGAACAAGGGCGGTCTGCTGCTCGGCATGTACTTGATCAACGTACTTCCGGGTGCGACCATCATAGTCTTCCAGTGGATATCCTGTAATGTTGCCGGGCACACCAAGCGCGCTTATGTCTCGGCCGCGGCGAACGCTGCCTTTGCTGTCGGAAACATTGTGGGGCCAGAGACATTCAGGGCCAAGGAGGCCCCTAGCTTCAGGAGTGCGAAACTCACCCTCGTCATCGCCTGGGCTCTGCTGGTTGCATTTACGCCTCTGGCTGGGGCCTACTACGCTTCGAAGAACAGGTCGAGGGAACGGAGGGTTGACGAGGTGACGGATAAACAGGCCTTCGCCGGGTTGACTGACAAGGAGAATGTCGCGTTCCGATATCACTTGTAGGCTATCACTGGTAGGCAGTGGGTGCGGCTGTTGGCGAAGGGGAGAGGCTGCGCTGGAGGGAGAACCAAGAGGACGATCTGAGATAATCGAGCAATAGACACGGTTGGATTGGAGAGCCGTATCCTTGTCGTTGGCCTTGGCCTTAATACCATAGTAGAGTTTGCGCGGCATCTCCCTGTCGTGATGGGACACGGACCGTCAGGTGGCCATAGCTCCTCAATTGCCCACCCCAATTGTGGAAGCAACGACATCATAGCTTAACCTCACCAACGTCCAAGGTCGACTTCACCTGTTCGTGAACCCGAGCCCTTTCGACAACAGCCTCCGCTCGTACCACCAACGACGACCACAGAATCCTTCAAGATGTTCCGATTCGTGAGTATGCACGGTGCCCGAAGAGCACACAACGCTTGCCTCTTGAAATTGCTCTGTCGCTGATCCGACCGCCCCATCCGCAGCACAAGACAAAGGACATCGTCACCCTCTTCCACAAGCCCAGCTCGCCTGCCTCTGTCCGAGTGGCTACTCTCCTTAAGCAAGCATCAGCCAACGCCGCAGAGCATGCCACTGAAGACCAGGCCAGCGACCACTCGGCCCAGACCGCGCCCCACCGCGCCGAGTTCGAGCTGAACATCACCGAGGACCCACCAACCGTGGGCCAGCTCCAGACCATTCTGCAATATGTTGGCAAGCCTGCCATTTCGAGCATTGTGAAGGGTGCCACGACCGAGAGCGAGGCGGTGAGAATCTTCAAGCAGAGCGCCGAGGCATTCCAGCGGCCCGTGGTACGTCCATTTCTATTGTGCCTGCCCTCTGCTCTTGTGAGCCCGGCTAACACACATGCAGACGGTGGATTGGAACAACGGCAAGGCCGTTGCCGGTGCCAGCGAGTCCAAAATACTGAAGATCCTGGACCAGATCCCCAAGAAATAACCATCGTCTAGTGGCACTCTTGTCAGCTTCTGTACAAAATGAGATTCCCCCCTTTTTGCCATTGACCCGTGACTGTTGCATTCGTTATGGTGACAGGGGCGAGAGCTACGGCTATCCAAGTGCGATATGCGAAAAAGTCATCCTCGCATGAGCAACTCCACACGCCGAGGTTTCTCGTGCTCTCCATAAGCATGCCGATATGCAGGATGGATGTCCCAGGGGCGAGTGCCTTCCGTGAGACGCCTGACTTGCAATGGTAGAGACCGTTAACTGAGGTCGCCGAGAGCAAAACTGGCTCTGGAAACCTACCCGCAAGCATAGTTCTTGTTGCGATCCTCATGTCATGTCGTTGTTGTTGTAGGACTGTGTCCTGTTTTGTGCCACCCTTCCCATCCAGAGTCTCCCTGGGTAAGACTGGATGGAAAGGCCCCTTGGATCTGGGACAAAGGTATTCTTTCAAGAGTCTTGTGTTGTGTGCTTCAGAGGGCAACCTCGTACCCGCGATGGAGCTCTCGACAAGAGTCTTCTATCAGTTTGGATGAAAGGGCACAGCTGCCACAAAGTCGCAGGGACTGCCGCTGAAGTCGAACACCCAGCCACGGCATGAGAAAGCTTCTTCGCAAACACTTTCTAATTTGACAGATTCGCCGCCGTGATGTACCGATTTACAAGACGAAACTAAGCCATACGGCAAAGACCCTTTTTCGGAAGACGTACAGCTCCCGCGAGTCCAGCACCGCAGTGGCAGTCATGGGAAACTTGGTCTCTATTTAACGGTGCTCACGAAGTCATATGGAGGTCCCACCAAAGCATACTTTGAAAACGAAATCTTTTTTAAGGCAGCGCTGGCAGTTGTCCCCTGGGTAGCCTAAGGACGATTTTCACCTGCAGGCTGTTGCCCCCCTCCCCTTTTCTGCCCTTTTCTTCCACCGCAATCACAAAACCTACACCCACCTCCATCGCCCACAACACAACCACTTCAGCTTGTATTGCAAAGCCTTCCCACATCTCGCAATCCCCATCCCCTTCCTGTACCGTAAGTCTGTCGTGTTTGCTACCTTCCTTTCCCACCCAGTGAAGCAATCGCGCTGGTCTTGCGACCACTTTCCCCAGGTATCACGCCACCCCCCATCCTCCCTGACGCTCACGATGGCTGCCACCATTTCATTCAACTCGCGCCACTGGGTCGCGTCGCAGCTGTCTGCGACCGCTGCGGACGATCGCCCTTCACGAACCACGTGGAACTATGTAAGAGATTGCAACGGTATGGTGCTCATCGACCCCGTCATGGGCTTCTACTTCAACCCACCCCCAAACGCAAAGTGTCGCTGGTCCACGAACCGTGGCACCCGCGATGCGCAGCACCTCACCAAAGGCTCGTACCTGCCCAGGCGGACTCTGATCCTCTGGGATGATGCGAAACTTGAACTTGAAGCAGCTCGCTATCGCGAGCAGTACTGGGACGAGATGAAGACGCTGGCCGCGCCGCAGAGTTTCGAGGATCTCTACGAGTATTTCGACAGCGCGACCTTGTACCTTTCTGGCGTCGTCAACCTGTGGAACCTTGTCAACCTCCTCGCCAGTGACGCGCGCCGCAACTGGCGGGAACTTGAGAAGCAGGTCGCAGCCGAGTGCCACAACTGGGTCGTGGACTGGCTCGAGACCCTTCCTGGCGCCGCGTCCCACCGTGAGTCTCTCGTCAAGTGGGACCAGAAGCGCGATATTCTCACCGCTGTCACCACCCAATTCGACTGGGACAATGACCTCAAGGCTCTCGACCTTGTTGGCCAGAACTTCCTGCGCGAGGCTTTCTTGCACCACTTTGAGCGCCTTACTGGAAAGAAGCCCAAGGTTGCGCGCTTCAACACTCATGCCGCAGAGAACAAGCCCGCTCCCATTCACAACGTTGCAAAGCCAGTGGTTTGCAGTGCTGCTAAGGCCACGACCAGTAAGTGCTTCACCTTTGTTTCTACTCAGGCTTGCCAAACTAACAGAGACAGGTCCGAATGACGTTCCTCTGCCGCCATCGCCCATCCAGCCTCTCTCTACCATTTCAGAGGAGAGCGCCGCATTGAAGGTTGTTACGAGGCCTGAGGGCCTCACCATCGACACGGGCTCCGCATCCAACGTCCGCCTCCAGACGGTGTCTGCACCTCCGACTGCCATCCCGTACATCGCAGTCGAACCGCAGCCTACCAAGGAAGCTGAGGATGTTATCGAGAAGAACGACCGCATGGCCAAGAACGAAGACGACTTCCTGAGCAACCAAGATTTAGCCGATCGTGTCCAGACGACTGCAAGACAACTTTCACTCCAATCGACGCCTGCAGAGAGGCACGACTCGGTGCTCAATACTTCGTCCACTGGCAGAATCCCGCCTCGTGCTTTGTCGGCCACGGGGACAACTAGGACATCGCAGCACGCAAATCGACTGCAACCCACCTTTGCGGAGAAAGCCGACACAGTTCCTCGCAACATGTACGGGAACAAGCCGCCTTTCCGGGGACCTCCAAGGTCCCCCCAAGGGTACGGTCCAAATCGCCAGCAGACGCCAGCGAACATGTTCGATTTCTCGGGGGTGCGGCCCGCTCTGCAGCAACAGCACATGATGCAGACCTTCGATCCGCCAAACAATGGCATGCAACCGCCGCCGCCTCCAGGCTTCCTCCCCCCACCTTCGACCGTGAATGTGGCCCCGAATCTGGTTGGCTTCCCTCCCCCTTCGAGGGTCCTCCCAATGGGTGTCAGTATGGAGCACACATCAGGCCCCCCCGGTATGGATTTCCAAAACCAGATGCCAGGGTTCATGCCTCACCCGGGACAATGTCAGGCACCTCCCATGATGGCTCCTCCTCAGCATATGGCCCAACAGAATGTCGGCACTCCCATGTATCAGCCCAACGGTTACATTCCTCAATATCAGAAACAGAATGGCCGGGACAAGAGCAACAACAAGAGCAGGCGTCCTGATGACCGCCGCGACAGCGACAACTCCAACGGCTCACGTAGCAAGGTCCGCGACGATCCCATTCATGGGCCTGTCTACGCCTTTAAATCATACAAGGATGGCAGGACGCCAGTTAGGCGGGGATCATTGAACTCTGAAGGCTTCCAGGCCCGCGATCCGAGGAATGCCTCTCGTGTCACGGAGAACTGCGAGAACAACCGACTTCTCGAGGGCTCCGTTTGGCCCCCTTCCTCGTTCGTCAACTGTTCCTGCCACCGTTGTTCGAGATCAAGCCGAAGCCTCTTTGTGAAGCACGACAAGCTTCCTGAGGAACCGACTCGTGCCGCTCTGCTGAACTACTTTGGCGGGTGGGGCGCTGAGCAAATCATCGTGGTTCATAGTGGAGGTGGATCTCTCGTGATGTAAGTTCCCATGGTTTACTCACAGCCTCTGCGGTCCATGAAGGTGTGTTTGCTAATAGATATATTGCGCACAGATTCAACTCGGAAAACGATGCCATTCGGGCTTTGCGAGACCTCCTCGCAAGGCCGAATAAGGGAAGAGACATCACAGGCATGGGCAAAGTCATCAGCATCTGGTATGCATGGTACTCGAAGCACTACACGCACCCTCATAGCAGCACGACCGGTATGCCTCGACACGCTCTGGATGACGAGGGCGTCCGCCGACGCTCCAGCTCAACTTTGAGCCGCGATTCAAACCCTTATCGAAACCAGCAGCCGAACAACATGCAGTTCAACGCTCTTGACTCTACCAGGTCTGCCCCCGGTCAACAACACTTCTGGGATGGCGAGACAGGTAGCTCATTCTATCCCAAGATGGTACCTGTTTACCAGCAGCCGACCCAGCGTGGATTATGGATTCCCGGTGACGAGGATCGGAACCGGAAGCCCAGAAAGGCCGCATCCAAACCTAAGAAGGAGCCGGAGCACCAGCCGAAGACGTATCAGAAGAGACCAAGCGGCCTTACGGCATTAAAGGAGGACTGGCGATCCAAGCCGCCCGCCGAAGAGGTCATTGAAGACATCTCAAGCGATGAGGCTGCTCCCGCCGACACTTCCAGCAACGTCTCATCCCAGGGTGCTAGAGGCATCAAGGTCTGCTTGCCAAACGAGACTGGATCTTTGCGCTCAAGGAGCGTGTCACCCACTGTCGATGACTCGTCCAATGAGAAGGAGGCCCTGAAGAACACTCCAGAATCAAGAGGGAACACCGCTCGGGGGTCCGACATGGCCGAAGCCGGTGCTGTTCAGGATGCGCAGGTAGGAGCTATTTCCAAAGAGGCTGGCCTCGCGTCTTCGGGTTACAGAAAGGCCACCGCAGAGCTTGCCGTGCCGGTGGAGACGTTGCAACCTGTTATGGTTGCGCAACAGGCAGAGCCCGCGAGGGAGGACAGAAAGACGGGCCCCACGTCCTACAGCAAGGTCACTTCTGAGCTGAGCGGAGCTACTGAGAACTTCGACTTCGACACTGTGATTCGCCACAAGCCCCCCAGAAGCCCTCTCCCAAAGGAATGGATGGCTACCCCGGAGAAGGAGCCATCCGACTTGCAGGACCGATTGGGTGCGCTGAATGGAGCATTTACGTTGGAAGCTCTGGCACAGCAAGCCGGCGCGTTGGCTGTAGCAGGAGCGAGTCTGGAAGAGGCACCTGGTTCTCCCAAGATCAAGTCAGTACCTGCCCAACCGTCCAAGTCAAAGAAAGCCTGGAACAACAAGGGAAAGGGCAAGAGGGCCAAGTCGAAGTCGAAGGCCAGTAATGGTGCCTCGACCTCCACGGCTTCTTCCACGGCTCCGATTGAGGGTCCGTCCCGTGGAGCGTCCCAAGCTTCCAACGAGCGCAACGAGCGCCCCGTCTCACGAACTTCGAATGATCGCCCCGAATCGGCTCACAGTATGGCAATCCGATCGCCTGAAGGGTCGCACACTGGTGCCAAGACGAAGAAGAACAAAAAGGCGCCAAAGAAGCGCAAGCAACCATCCACTGCGGATCCCTCTGCAGCTTTCCCTGGACAGACGAACACTACGGGGCCCCAGGCACAGGGTCGGGCGTCCTCCGTGAAGGAGTCTCCGGCGAAGAAGCCCAAGACGCAACATGCTGGTTCTGCAACAGATGCTCAGGTGCAGCCCGCACTAGACTCAGCCGAGCCGCCCAAGGAGTCTGAGAGCAAGCCTGCCGTGGAAGAGCACGATGATCCTGCGGAATCAAGCCCACCGCAAGAAGTAACCGGCCCAAGGCACGTGGGGAAGGACCAGTCGCCGCGAAGGTCTCCACAGCTGAGCAACTGCAGTGATGAGAAAGAGCCGCTTCAGAAGCAGGCGGCGACGGACCCGCATGTTTGCTTCGAGGTACCCTCTGACCAGGCTCCCAACAACTTTTCGCCCGAGTCAAACCTCTTCCCGAACCAGAAGTTCACCATCGACAAGGTGAAGAGAGATTCGGCACTGTCGGCTCAACCGACTGTGAAGGGTTCAGTCGTCAACCACAGAAAGGCGAGTGCGATGCACTCGTCCGCCAAAGACACACGCGTCGCACTGCCTTTGCTGCCGCCCAACTCACACCCATCGGGCTGGGCCTCCGCCACTTCAAGGGCCCCGCGTTCCAAGAGCGACGACCCGTTCACTTCTGCGAAGGGTGAGCCGCAGCCCAAGGACTGGTTGAAGGACAGGGCAGTAAAGACTCCGCGGAAGCCGAGCAGCGCCCCAGGCTCGCGCCAGACGTCCCCGACTCCCTCACCAGAGAAGGGGGCGAACCAGCAGGCAGGTAGAAGCAGGCTGAACGCCGCTGCCAGATCCTTCGAGCCTTTGTCTATCCCGCCGTCCCCGACCATGAGCGTGGCCTCGGTCCTTTCCGCCCAGACCGCCATCCCGTTCCACGGAAAGAAGCCCTCCCTTCCAGGCCACAAGGTGCCCGCCGAGCAGCGCCTCGTCACACCGGCAGAGCAGGTCGTCGACCCGACCACAGTGGCCCAGCCTGGCCCTCCGGCAAAGGCGACGAAGCGCGCCGGCCCTGCCCCTGACCGCGATGGGGATGGCGGCGAGAAGCAGCGGGCGAAGTCGGCTGACACGGTGCTGGGGCCCTCGGAAAAGACGAAGAAGACGGCAGCGCAGGTCGCGTCGGTGCCGAGCATTGCGTCGAAGCTGGAGGATGAGAACGAGTTCCCGACGCTCGCGGCCGCCGTCTCGGTGCCCCAGAGGCGGGCTTCGTGGGCCATCAAGGCATCTGTGCCAGCCGGAGGCGCAACTTCGAATGCGGCAGCGCCGGAGCTACTTGTCACTTCGCCGCCCAGCAACAAGCCGGAACAGCGTGGTGACGCCACGGCTCCGGCAGGCGAACAGCAGGGCGTTGGCGCAGGCCCGGGAGAGAACAACAAGACGGGAGAGAAGTCGTGGACGACTGTGTGTGCGGGGAAGAAGACGGGTGGGAAGAAGAACAGCAACGGCACCCACAACCGGTCTACCTCTGGGAAGTCCAATGGCGGTGCCACGGGTCAGGATGGCAAGGCCGGCGGGCAGGGAAGTCGTGGCGGGAAGGTTCCTGTCGGCGGAGAGCGGAAGGGTGGCTAAGGTCTGTCTTGGGGATGAGGGAGGAAGAGGAAACAAGACGGTCCCGGAAGGAAGTGGTGAGAACAAGATCGGTGTCAGGGGCTCGTGTGAGTCACTGAGAAACTCCCTTCGTCGTGGGCCCCGGGGAGGGTGTGTGACGACTCACGAGAATGGAGGCGACGGTGACAAGGGCCTGTCAGTGGATATACAGGTCAACGAAGTTATGGGTTGAGGAACGAGGGAACGAGAGACATGAGAGAGGATAGCAAAATTGCAGGGGAGTTGGCTAGCTGGATGGCCCTGGATCGCCAGGCGATCGGCTCGTTAGGATAATTGTGTGTATGATACCACCATCAGAGATGAGCAGGAGAAAATTGAGGCTTGATAGTCCAACTGTGTCATATCTCATCCGGGCAGTGCGTGGTGAGCAGAACAGACCACACAAGACCCCGAAACGGGCGATCGTCAAGCGCATCCAGGGATAGATGGAAATATCGGGCAGTGGACGCCTTGTCCTCATCTGTCGGATCTCACGCCTCACTTATCAAGGGGCCGGGGCCCTGTGCCGTCGTCACATATGCTTTTTAGTCAATATTTCTTCCGGTTTGGTTGGCTTATACACGCCGACCTTTTGTCTACCCACGACTGCCAGTCCCCGAGTCTCAAAGCACAGTCTGCCTCGACACCGGCCCCGCGTGCCTGCTGCTATATCCATCCACTCCTTTTACTCGCACACACACGGACTCGCACACGCACACACGCTATGAATCGTTCCTGACCAGCGTCGTTACTGCGTCCTCGATTTGCTTGTCGCTCAGACCTGTAGCTCCGCCGTCAGCTCATATTCCACACACACATGCCGCCCCCAAGCGCCGCCTCGCCCGCCCTGGTTTTGGGTTCCGTGGCTAGAACCGGGAGGTATGTATACGCCTCCTCCTCGTCCTCCTCCTCCCCCTCCAGGGGGGCAAGGGTAGTCAGTCGGTCGAGTCGAGTCGTACCTTCTAATGACTGGCTCTTCTCCTGCCCGAACTCGTACCTGGCGTACACCTTTGGGGAGGTGCCCTGGGCCTCGCGCAGCATGATCGGGATGGAGGGGTTGTGCTTCTTCATGGTCGGGTAGGATTTCGTGAGGAAGGCCCTGTGGGTGGGGGGGGAAGAGGTATCATGTGTTAGTTAGCGTTGCTGGGCTCCTTTGCGACAGTGCCATGCCATACATTGCACCACCACCCAATATGTGTGCAAGGCCACCACCTCAAGACAGTGTAGTGTGTGAGTGTGTGCTTCTCGATTGTGTCGTGGGCGCGGGTGGCCAGCAGACCAGACTTTGGGGGTGCACGCCCAATTGACCAACCACGAGGGGCCCGGATCGGCTTACTTACCTGGTGGCTGCGCTCTGCTCCGAGGTCTGGCAGAACAGGAAGCGGATCTCCTTGAGGGACCGCGCGAATGCGTATCGGGTTGCCATGGTTTTATGTTCTTGTTGGGGTGGGGGGGGGAGATCAGGCGCCCTCTCTGGTGTGTTTTTTTCTTTCACCTGGCCTGTTGTGGTGTGCGGCGGTCAATTAGGTGATGGGTTTGGCGTGCGGGTGGTGGTGGTGCGCGGGTGAGCTTTTGAGATATGCAGGCGAATGACGAGTTGTCTGTCGTTGGCCACGGGTTGGAGCGTTGGAGGTGCACTTTCCCGCGGGAGCTGCACGAACGAACCCCTGCACGAGGCTGGCTGCACCGAGGGCAGGAGCACTACAGTTAGGCTTACAAGGTACGTACCTCTGTGCTATGTACTACCTTACCTTTGCTGTGCTCTCATATTTTCTTATCTCCGGCACGGGCAGCTCGCCCTCACCCTCGCCCTGCTAGCTCCTTCCCCCAACTTTTTCCGACCCTTACGGTTGACCCCCCCAACGCTCCTTGGATCGGACCCCGATTTCATTTGGATCTGACTTCCCGCGACTGGAATTGGACGAGAGAGTCACACAAGGAACAAATCCCCAGGACTATCCCCAACTCCCCACTCCGGCCAACAGCCCGACCCGCCCTCTGCTCTGCGCTCGCCGTCCAAGGAAGCTAGCTGTTGTCCCCGACATATCTATTCTCAGTCTGTCTTTGTCAAAGCCCAAACAGACAGACCGGCCGACCGACCGAACCAACAAAACCATGTCGTCCCCAGCATCAGCAGCCTTCGCCAGGGCGTCCCGCCCGCTCTTCTCCTCCGCGTCCGCCGCCGCCCAGACCCGCAGCGCCTTCTCGCGCTCCTCGGGCTTCCAGCAGGCCTTCCGCAGCCGGCAGCGGCAGCAGCAATGGGGGCCCGGCCGCAGGTGGCAGTCGACCGCGTCCGCCGAGCAGCAGGCCGCCCAGCAGGTCGGCTGGTTCAAGCGCATGTGGGACAGCCCCATCGGCTTCAAGACGGTGCACTTCTGGGCGCCCGTCATGAAGGTATGTGACAAACATCACAACAACTCCCCTCCCCCCTCCCCCCAACCCCTCGATATGCCTTTCCCTTTCCCTTTCCTTTTCCTTCTCCTTCGCTAACACTTGTCTTGCCAAACCCATCCAGTGGGCCCTCGTCCTCGCCGGTATCGCCGACTTCGGCCGCCCCGCCGAGAAGCTCTCGCTGCAGCAGAACGCCGCCCTGACCGCCACCGGCCTCATCTGGACCCGCTGGTGCCTCATCATCAAGCCCAAGAACTACCTGCTCGCCGCCGTCAACTTCTTCCTCGGCGTCGTCGGCGTCGTCCAGGTCACCCGCATCCTGCTCTGGCGCAGCAGCCAGAAGGAGGCGAACAACACCAACAAGGTCGCCGACGCCGTCGGGGAGGCCAAGGACGAGGTCAAGGGGGCCGTGAAGAGCGCTTAGGAGGGCCCTCGGGCCCCTGGCTGTGACGGTGGTGGTGGCGCTGCTGCTGCTGGTGGCCGTGATGGAGGAGAAGGACGACGTATTGGAAGGGGAGGCGGTCGGGGCCTTGGTGATGATGATGCGCAGGACGGCCAGCTGTTCGACATGGCGCGCGGCCCGTGGTGGCTGGGCAGGTGAACGCGACCGGCGGGCTCTTGGGGGTTAATTGACCGTCGTGGCGCCTCCCCCCCCCCCCAAGGGTTATTCTTCAATTGTGGGTTAGAGGATAGACGGGGGCCAAATCTCTGTATGCTTCTTTTGGTCTGCCCGGGGTCGACCGGGGACGCTGTCCGGATGGACGAGGTGGGCACGCGGGGTTGGATACTGCATTGGTTATTCCCGAGAATGACGCGATGCGACGACTTGGATATACACCTAGCAAGTACGGAACCGAAATAAGTGGTTTCACGCCTGTTTGTTATCCTGCCTCCGTTATGCTACACTGAGTTTGTTGCGCGTATGGCGGCATACCTCCGGAGCCATTTGAAGGGCCACCACACCTTGTCACGGCCGCGAGGCGGCAATATCTTGTGTGGGCGCTGTGAAAGATATGGATTGGATTAGACTCATCTAGTGATCTGTCCCATCCTGCTGAACTGCCACCTTGCGAATTGCTCTCCAGGGAAATATCATCACTATTCCACACTTGTCTGTCGTGCCATGTCCGTCTTGCACCTTGCCGGCAAGAAGGCCGCATACCACAGTTGATACTTGTGTGCCCCAAACCTCACCCTGACAGTAAATAGTGAGCTACATTTTTCATGATTTCTTGCATTTCCAAAGATTATCAACTAGACTACTACGAGTAGGCAGGTGGGTATCCTGGGCAGCACGCTATTTCAATGATCCCTCCCAAGTCTGTGTCTTCAAGGTTTTGATCCGCAGGATGCCAGTCCCGTCTGCTTTTCTTTTTCTCTTTTCGCCGAAGAATGAATTGAGAGCACAAGACCAGACCCAGACGCCTTGTGCAGATCACCTTTTCCCGGAAATGCAAGCCAAACTGATGCAATTAGAAATTTGGAAAGAGAAATTGGAAAGCCTCTGTGTCTTGCACGAGGCATTTTGGGCATCATTTTGCTCCTGGCTTCGTATTGTGCCATGTCCACTGACGATCGTGCTGTTGATCGGTACCCAGCGTGTCATCATGAGCTTCTTCTTTCTTTGGTGGCCTCCCCTGGTCGGGGGGTGGGCGTACGAGACGGCACCGGTGCTTGAGGTGTCGAGATGGTCGTCTGGTGCGGCGGAGGAATTGGAGGCGGAGACCTACTCTGACCGCACATGCGCTCCATCTCGGCCATCTGTGTCGGGAGCTCGTAACTAAAGCTCCTCACCGCAGACAGCATCGTCGGCCGGCTCAGGCTCCGTTGTAGGCTCTTGCTCCGTTGCAAATCTTCCAGAGCTTGGTATCTCTCCCTCAAGACATCGCCACGGCTGTACAATATCTCCGGGGCCATCCCTTGCAGAGCCGGGGATCCGTTCCTGACCACAGCAGTGATCAATGGCGCGCTCTCTACCGCTCGGACGTAAGGTGTGCCTACGGGTGTGCCGGGCCGCGCCTGAAGACCCGGCGCTGGGGTCCTCCTGCCCATTACCGGACCCGCGTGCCCAGGCAGTCCTCGATAGGGATTCACAGTCATGCCGCCAGCTTCAGTGTCTCGAGCCGCCGGCACTGCAGGTTCGAGCCCAGCAGAAGCAGAGAGATCAGGTGCTACCGTGACGCCCTACATCACGCTGCACTCGCCCTCGTTCTGCTGGCCGATCTTGCTACGTGTGATGCGCTCCCGTTGGCGCGGGCCGTTCTTTCCGGACCGTTTCAGCTCTTCGAGGCGCTCACGTGCCTTCGGGAAGTCCTGGGCTGTCGTATATGTCAGCTGTCACGCTCCATTCCGAGGCAAGTCTGCAGAGGTGAAGAGGGAACTTACCGGCTGCCCTCCAGTACCATCGTTTCGCGTCCTCCATATTAGCAGGAACGCCGATGCCCATCTCGGTGAAGTAGCCCATGGCGTACTCCGCCTTGGCAAGACCGGCCATGGCGGCCTTGCGCGCCCAAAGGTATGCCTCAGTGTCGTTTTGGCCGAGCACATTGTCACTGCCAGTCAGATACCAGCCAGAAAGGGCAAGCTCGGACTGGTGCTCGCCCTGTTCCGCCGCCTTCGAATACCACATGATCGACAGTCTCGGGTCGATGGGGCAGCCCAGTAGCCCGTATTCATACGCACATCCCAGGCGGTATTGACTGAACTTGTAGCCCAGATCCGCGGCCTGCTTAAACAGTCGAAAGGCGTACGGCTCGTCGCGCAGGATGACGTCGTTCGGTCCAGCAGACTCGTACAACAGCCCAAGTTCATGTAGCGCATGTGGGTTTTCGCTGTCCGCGCTTTCCGCTGCACGCTTCAACCAGCCGATGGATTCGCGAGGGTTCTTCTGCTGGCCCAGGAGGCCCTTGAGCAGTATCATTCCAACCTTGTACATTGCTGGAGTGTCGCCAAGCATAGCGGCACGCTTATACCACTGGATAGCCTTCAGTGGGTCTTTGCGTGTACCACCGCCCTCTTCGTTGCCAATCTCGCAGCACACGGCCGTGCGGTAGGCCGCTGCCGCATGGCCGAGTTTTGCCGCAGATTGGTACATCGTGAAGGCCTCCTTGTTGTCGGGCTCTGAGCCGAAGAGCCCCTTTCCGAGTCCGTCGGCCAGAGTGAACATGGCATCGGCGTTGCCAGCGTTCGACAACTTCTTCAGGATCTTCTGCGCGTCTAGGACGTAGCGGTCGCGAGCTCGCTGCCGCGATTTCGGGTCCGCCACATTAGGCACAAGAACATCAGCGGCCTGAATCAGTCTCTTAGCCAGACGCAGTGCTGTCGCTTGGTCCTGTGGGTTGACTTTGACGGTATTCCTTAGACGCTCCAGCTCTTCGGTCGTCACGGGAGGCTCTGCCTGCGGAGGAGCGCGAGGTGCAGCACCGCCCTGCATCGCGGCAGGCGCAGGGACTGGGGCGGGGACCGGAGTGGGAGTACCGCCGTAGTTGCGGACCGGTGGTGGCTTGTTGTTGACCAGAGAACCCTGCATATGACCTGCCCTCACCGGCAGAGGGTGCGATGGCAAGGCATCTGGGTTGGCATTCGGGGGTGTCTGTTGGTGGCCTGGACGGATGGGCATAGGATTGCCGGGAAGCCCGAATCCACCCTGAGGAGGGCTTGGGCCATTTGCCATCGCGCCGTAGCCACCCTGACCTCCGATTTGAGGTATTGGAGGCGCGTCGCGAGCCATCTCGAACACCGCCTGCTGTGGTTGGCGCAGATCGGGCTGGGACTTCGCAGTGTTCAGCCCGGGCATCCGTCCTGGCCCTCTTTGCGGCTCTGGAGCGCCGGTCTGCATGGACAAGTCCAGAGAGTTGCGCCCCCGAGGAGCAGCGTCAAAGTTGGGCATGTCGGGTTCCGGTGCCGGCTGCTGGTAGCCACTTCCCCCTTGATCGTCGTAGTACTCGTTGTAGTAATCATCGTACCCGTATCCTTGGTCCGGATCATAATCATAGCCTTGGCCACCATAGGCCGCTGGTGGCTGACTTGGCGGGGCCATCCGCTGCGGCGGTGGACGATGTCCTTGGGCGGTTGATGGTCGTGGCCCAGGCGCTCCACGGCCGGATGGACCGTAGGGGGCGGAGTCTGAGCGATGTGGTGGCGGCGCCATCTCCTGCATGCCTCCAATGTTCGATGGCATCGTCATCGTCCTCGATGGTGGTCCAAAACCAGGCTCCGGGTAGTCGCCATAGCCTCCTCGACCGGGTGGTGGTCCTCGTCGTTGCTCCTGGAAGCCCTGCGGCGGGTAGTTTCGCGGTGGAGGGGGTCCTCGCTGCGAGTCCAAGGACGGCCCCCGACCGTAGTCGTCAATGGACGCACCGCGTGTTGGCGCCCTGCCTTTCGGGACTTTTTTCTTGCTGTCAATATCCAGAGCTCCCATTTGGCTGAGAATTTGTTGTTCCTTGTCCAGATTTGTCTTACGACTCTGGCCTGGGAATGTTGGGAATGGGCTGTCGCCAAATCCTGGCTCTCCTGGGGATTTTTGAGGGGGTAAGATGGGCTGTCTCGAGCGGTTCACTTGACCGTGGTTAGACGTCACCGCCGACAGAAAGAAAATTGCAAAGAAGACTGCTGCAACTCACTGGTAGGATCCGAATTAGGAGCTCCGACGTGAGGAGGCCGCCCTCGACCCGGCGCACCGTTGGGAGGATATCCTCGCCCCGGCGGCGGTCTCATCATGGGACCGCCCCTGCCTCCATTCACCGGCGGACCTCTCGGCGGACCGCCCGGGCCTGGTCCGTAGGGATCTCGCGGGGGCGGGCCTCGCGGGGCATAGTTCCTGTCGTCGTACTGTTGTCCATAGCCCTGGTCGTAGTAATCGTCGTAGCCCTGACCGTAGTCATCCTGATACTGATCATACTGTTGGTCGTATTGCTGTGGTGCCGGAGCAGGAGTGTACTGGCGCTGGGGCGGCGGTCGTGGTGCCCCTGGCCCGTTGAAGGCACGCGGGGCAGGGTACCCTCCATTGTAAGCCATTTGTGCGTCTGGTTGGTCTTATGCTACTCTGGTGCGGTCCCTGTCTTCCGTCACGTCGGTGACAGGAGGGGTGCGCCCGGCTTGAGTCGATCGGACCCTCGCTCCTGGTCCGATTCGACGTCTGATGCTCTAGGAAAGGTCACAGCCGTGTTACTTCCATAAGACGCGGAGCTCGTTTGGAGACAAGTTGGACAAGTCCAATAGCGGTGTTGAACGGGAAGAGACAGACGAGGTGCGGTGCTTGTGCTCGTGATCGCAGTGTACGCGGCTGCGGTGGCTCCTCTTCCCCACGGGTTCGGTGGTGATTCGGTAGTCTCGGTAATAGGAAGACGAAGTGCGCTGGAGCACAAGTCTCAGACTGCTGTGGACCAGGCTTCTGACGTTTCTGGTATGACTTGTGGTTTCTTGTGACGAGCGTGACAGGTGAGCTGTCTCCGAGCCGGGGGAAACCAGGCCTATCTCGGTCAACGACTGACGAGTGAAAGAAACGCTGCGTGTGATGCGATGCGATGCGCTGCGCTGAGCTGAGCAGCGGTGCGATTGCGATCGGTCAAAGGAGTGGGCTGGAGCAGCGAGGAGATGGACTTCCCACTTCGGCGAACAAAGGACGATTCAGTAAGATTGTCGGGGAGGAGGGAAGGGGGCAAGAAGGAAAAAGGCAAAAGGCAAAAGAAAAATAAGAAAACAAAAGCTTGGAATTAAGAGAACGGAGCGGGTATCCAGTCGTCCAAAATGCGTACTGTACTGTCAGGAGGCGACATGGAGGTGCAAAGGATGAATGGACGGATGGATGGTTGTGGAGACTGGAATGGGGCAGTTGCAAGTTGCGGTTGCGGTTGCAGGTTTGGGGGAGGGGGCGTGGGCAATGTGGCAGGGCACCCAAGCACCTGGGCACGCTGGCACGTTGGCACGTTGGCACGCTGCAGTGGTGCTGCAGAAAGCTGCGGGAGGAAGCCGTCGCCGTTGTCCCGGCGTTGGGACAGTCAGGCAGTTCAGGCTAGCTGGTGTACTTGGGTACTTGAGGGGCTGCCCATACCAGCTAGTACTCCGTGCCCCGTGCTATACAGACAGTGATACCACCCTGAAGGTGCGGGTGGCACGGGGCATGCTTGGGCTGTGCGGGTGGCCTCCAAAACTGGGGAAAACCTAAAAGCACGTACCGCTGTGCTGAGTGATGAATGCACCTCTCGGTTTAGACCGGCTGGGGGCCAGCCCGCTGAGAGGCGCCTTGGGCTGGGTCGCTGGGTCGCTGGGTGGCCCTGCCGCGACATCTATCTGCTGTAGCATCAAACGACACTGCAGGGCACGACGGAAATTAATTATGACATGTCATAGAAACCTTGTGGTATGTGCTCGGCCATCACATTCACGGCCGGAGGCAGCCTTGTCCATGACATATTTGGGCATACTTCGTTCGATACGGGACTTACGGTCGAATATATCCTGACCTGGCCTTGAGTGTATTCCGTAACGTCACTCGTAAAAGAAAACACAAAGCCAAACCCCGTCCAAAGCACCATTCGACAGCACGCATTTATTTCTTCGAGGCGCTAAGAATAAATACAATGTTACACTGGTGTTGCTTATTGTCACGGTATATCTCCTCTAGGATTATAAACGTTAAATCTTTCGTACCGTTATATTCAGACCTACACATCTCTACTTTGTACCCCTTTTAATAATCTCTATGCCAATGGTACTTCAGATCTATAAATTGGTCTAAAAGGCACTGTTGCTAAAGTTATTATTAATATTAACACTAATATTTTAAATATAGTAAACTTAACTAAATATGCCCGTTTGCTTCTAAAAAGCCCTTTAATTAGTTAGTATATTAATTTATATAAAGATTATTAATAAAATAATGTTATATAAGATAGGGTTACATTTGACTCACTATGGGACCCGCAGGTTACGAATTATTGTTTGTAATCCTGGAGGAGGTGTAGGTGCTGTTTTATGTACATCTCTTTCTCTTCAGTATTCGCCGCCGCCAACAGATGGGCACCCCTGGGCAGTACCCAGCTAGGCAGATGACACTACTGCAGGCACGGCAACTTCCCGAGGCCGGGTGGTGGTAGTGATCTGATGCTGCACCAGTAAAGATCTCTATCTAGCCCCCTCCCACTCCGCCACCAAA
>LJJS01001312.1:25092-50781 GCA_001447215.1 Diaporthe aspalathi
CCCCACACACACACACCAGAGCCGAACCTCTGGTCTTGCTCGGAATACCATCCACCAGCTCACAGCTAGACCCTCATGTCTGAGTTCCTGTCTTCTGCATAGGAAGAGTGACGGTGGCTGTTCCTCGGCAGCAAGACAGAAAGCCTGGAAATGCCAGCGAGCCCGACAGCATAGCAAGCCACAGACTCATCCAAGCGCATTGATGAAGTGTCTCGAATCCCACGCGTTGCCTCCCCCAGTCACGAACTGATCGCCCTCAGACGAGCCTTGGCAAAACCGTCCTCGTCTCTTCTCTTCTGGCTCCCGAACTCTCCTTTCAGCTGCCTGGGACACTCTGCCTCGACAAGGCTAGCACCTTCTGCCGCCTCAAATCACCTCCGTCCTCCGTCCGCCTAACGCATTGCACATGCTCTCCACATGCAATATGTCGGCTTAAAGCGACCTTCTCCCCCCAGTCCCTGGGGCAGCCCTGGCATCCCCCAGTGCCGAGAGCGTGATTGGAGGCTTGCCTTTGGCCAGCACAAGGTTGTCCCTCACAGGCATCTCCTTCTTCATGCTCTCCAGCAGCCCTCCAGCTCCATTTGTCTCTGCTCAAAAGGAGGACGGATGGGGCCGTTTTAGGAGGCCTGTTCAAGCCACCGCCGCCGAGTGCCCATCGTACGGTGCGCGTCCGTCAACATCCTCAGGTGTCATGCCGTCCTCAGCAATGCTTCATCCTCCTGCCCCGTGCCTTCGCTTCTCTCCCCCAGGAGCTTCGTACCCGCGTCGAAACACGTGGGCTGACTCAGGCATGAGACTCCACGGGCCGCTGCGCTGGCGTCTTGCTGCGTCTGGCAGACTCATTTCGTCCCGGAGACATTTAGACTACAGCCCGGGCAAGATCTGCGAGCAGGGCATTTCGGCAACCTTCTTTGAGACTCTCCCGTAAAGCTTTCTCTTGCCCTTGAGATTCCTATCTGGGTTTCACATCCCTGTCCCATGACACCAGTTTGATGAGGCTCTGGCCCGGCGCAATATCTCCCCGGCAGCCCGCAATATACAAGACCAGGTAGGACGGGAGCAAGCCTCAACAGCCGAGCCACGCGGCCCTGGCTGGGGCTCGGGGAACTGACCTCGTAGCAGCCAAATTCCTCGCAGGCCATTGCGATGATACATCCAGCAGGGATAGAATCGTTCATGACAGCCTCAGAACATTAGATAGCACGCACGACTTGATGATTTATCACAGACCTGTTACCTGGCAGAAACGCTGGTAGGTTTGCAATGTTTGCAGTTCCAGCCCTGGAGAAAGTCTCATCGAGCTTGGCCAAGAGACTGAGGCTGCATCGACGAGCAACGACGCTTCCAGACTCAGCACCTGCACGACCTGGCGGGGTGGCTCGCTGGCCTGGCCCCAGCTCCTCGACAAACCTTACAAACATCGAAAGCTAGATGGATGTCTTAAAACAAAAGCCCACAATTAAAATCTCCTCGAGGGAAACAAAATGCGGCTAAGCATGCGCGGCTGGCTCAGATAGATTGCCCAGTTCAACCACTCACGACCGCGTTGAACCCTATGTTTTTTGTGCGGCCTCCCCATACAACCATGCAAACTTGGCCTACTGGGGTTGGTTTTGCTTGCGCCTCTGCAGGCGGTGTAAGGACCCCAAGGTTGCATCGGGCTGTTCAACTTCAGACGCAATAACAAATGGAAACGGCCGTGGGACTGGTGAGAAAATCCGGTACCACGGCGCGGTTTTTTTGCACTGCCTCACGGCGATGGCCACGTTCGTGCACAGCAAAGAGGGAGGCGCTTCGCATGTTTGGGGGCGACATGTCTGGTACTGTCCCTGTGGGGGCGACATGCACACGGAATGATTCGCCAGAGGGGACACGAGCATACATGCACAAGCGCCCGTAACAAAGTGGTCCGCCCCAACTCTTGCCTCAAGCAGGAGTAGTGTAGTTAGTAGCCACGCCTCACCTGCGTCGATGGTCGAGACTGATGTCGAGACTGATGTCGAGACTGATGTCGAGACTGAAAGTCGAGACTGAAGATGCGGCGTCGACTTTGGTTGAACGTCAGGGGGTGGGACCATAGCCCGGACGGTCCGTCCAATGAGTGAGCTCCCGTCTCCCGCTGACAGCCCGGCGGCAATCTTGTCCGTTTAGTTGCCGCCCGTTTTTCTGCAGTGGTCGTTCAAGCCACCAAAGAGCAAATGCGCGCCCGTGTCAACGACGTCACGACGGCCTAATTTTCGGTAGACAGGCCTGATTCATACTGAAACTCGTCCTCTTGGTTTCATACTTCCAATCCAACTTATTGGACCATTTGTGTCGTACGCACCACACCAATACCATGTCAAAAAAACCAACAAACTGGGGGATGTGGGCAAAGATGATCCTGGGGTGAGTCTTGTTCTCTCAAACACACTGGACGCGCTTGCATACCTACGGACAGACACGCAGCCAGCCAACACAAACTGACCAATCTCTGCAGTGGCGGCGCGATAGTCGTGGGCGGGCCTGCGTTCACGTACTGGGTCTCGCCAACTGAGGAGGAGCTCTTCAAGAAGTACAACCCGGACCTGCAGAAGAAGAGCCTCGCCAACAGGGCTGAGAAGCAGAAGGAGTTTGACGACTTTGTCGGCAAGCTGAAGGAGTATTCCAAGAGCGACAAGCCAAGTATGCCTGCCTCTTGGTGGCGTTAGACTGCCTATCAATCACACTCCCCTGCTGCTGCAATGTGAGAGAAACATATACTGACTGACTGCAGTATGGGTTGTCCAGGCCGAGGCAGCAGAGCAGGAAAAGCAGATGCGACGGTTGCAGGCGAGGAAGTCCGCAGAGGAGGAGCGGTTACGGCGTGAGGCCCTGAGGAAAGAGGCCGGCTTGCCGGTGGACAAATGAAGCGTCTTTGTGCGTCTGTACTATTATGGCGTCAACTGGCATCTGGTGGGTTATTCACACACGGCGCAAGGGAGCATTGGGGTTGGGGTCGTGAGGTCATGGAAAAGGAGGCACCGGTATGCTCGGGTCCCATCGGTTTCCTTTCAGGTTTGATCCTGTGTTGATGAGGGCTTTCATGGGTCTTTGACGGTCCGAGGTTATCAATCTACTCCAGATGGGGACGGTGCTGGATTTATATCCAGACGTGCAAGGCTCGTTTGATACTTAAGTATAGGCGGCACCTCTAGGTCCTATGAGTCGGCTTAGGAGAAAGAGAGGGCGGCAGGCCAATTTGCACCAGCAACGGTTGAAACTGTCGTGCAGCCTATATTAAACTACGCCGCCTCACGCATTAGCACTTCGTCTTTCCTTCGAACCCGTGCGGTCCAAAGGGTTCTCTTTGAATGAGACAAAGTATGCTCAAGCCATCGAGGGCCTTCAATTGTATGAGAAACAAAGCGGTACCGGGTGGTCCGTGCTCCCTCGCTTCTCGAGGGCAGCTTCCAAGCTCGCACCTCCTCTTTTGGCTTGGAGGGGCGATTGCGCTGCGGCGGTCGGATCACGTGGACGGTCGTCCGGGGGGTCGCAAGCAAAAACTACACTGAGTACCACACAACCCAACCACCCACCTCATCAATCTCCCCGCGCGGCCATCACGTCGACGAGCACGAGCGAATTGTCAAAAGTGAGTACGCTTGAATTTTTGGGGCCATGTCATGATGCTGCGATTCACCGGTCACGGGGAAAGCAAGGCAAGGTCCAGGTTCGAGGAGGGCATGAGGACCACCGGAAAAAAATTATGGAGGCACAATGGGGCAGGGCGAGGACTGCAGGCACAGACAGAGCTTGGGTCGGGGTCATTTCTTTGCGACAGCTCGGGCTGACACGAGGCTACACACAGTCAGGCGAACTTCCCTGATCTTTCGAATCCGACCACTACCCGAACCCATCTCTTCCTCCTTCCAACACACACGCACAACCCCTCGCAAAGATGGCCGACGTCCAGGAGCGCCTCAAGAAGCTCGGTGCTTCCGCCCGTATTGGTGGAAAGGGTACCCCGCGCCGGAAGATGAAGCGCGCGCCCCAGCGGTCCACCACCGACGACAAGAAGCTTCAGCAGGCCCTCAAGAAGCTCAATGTCCAGCCCATCCAGGCCATTGAGGAGGTCAACATGTTCAAGGCCGACGGAAACGTCATCCACTTTGCCGCACCAAAGGGTATGTGTGACATGGACCCACCTCCTCTCCTCCTTCCCTCACCTGGCTTGACGACGACCACCACGAGCCGACCGCACGGGAATGGCAGGCCTTAGGCATTGGCCACTATGCGATTGACCGCGGTCGCGGTGATGATGACAATGTTGTTGGTGCTGATGCTGATGTGATAACCAACAAAACAGTGCACGCCGCCGTCCCCGCAAACACCTTCGCCATCTACGGCAACGGCGAGGACAAGGAGCTCACCGAGCTCGTCCCCGGCATCCTGAACCAGCTCGGCCCCGACTCCCTCGCGTCCCTGCGCAAGCTGGCCGAGTCCTACCAGAGCATGCAGCAGAAGGAGGGTGACAAGGAGGCCGACGATGACGAGATCCCCGACTTGGTGGCCGGCGACAACTTCGAGGGCGAGTCCAAGGTCGAGTAGGCATCCTCGCCCAGCAGGGAAACAAAGGTATAGGACACGCTGCTGAGCTGGGATGACGGACCCGAAGGCTGCAACAGGGAGGGGCACTGCTGAGGAACGAGCGTTGGCCCCTGCACTGCTATTGACATATGGAGGCGAGGATCCATGGGGGTTGTCTTGGTCTTGCTGACGAGCAACCCAGCGGTGAAGGGGGTGGACCGCTGCAAATCCCGCGAGAAAGCATTATCCTGTTTTTATAATGAATACGGCCAGGGTCAAGAAGGGAACGGCAGAATCATGAGCTTCGTGATGAAATCCTAGCATTTGGGATAACCGACCAAAAATGAATGAAATGAACCCAGTCCAGGTTCTCGTACATTATTATAGGTGCTGCCCGACTAATGCAGGCAGTACTCGCCGAAGACTGTCAAGGGAGGAGGCATTGCAGCCGTGAATGTTAGCAACAACCACAAAGGTTGCCACACAGTCATTTGGTGCGCACATGTCACAGGTACTCGGGGCATGTAGGGGCAGCAGAGGGTGCCCAAATTACTTCCATCCGACGACAACCTAGGCAAGGATGGCGGCAGGAGGCGTGATCAGGAGGCGCCTAGATCCACCTCACGATCCATGAGCAAAGATATCCAATGCCATTTGAAGGTGCTGAAATAGTGAACACAAGCAGTATCCTGCGGCCATGGCACCGACATTATCGCTCTCGTTGTTCTTGGTTATTACCAAAGTGTACATAATACTTATTGTGTGTCTATCCTGTCGTCTCTTTCCAAACCTACTTAAGTTAAGTAGGTACGTGTACGAAGCTCCTCTCCAGGACCACCCTTTCTGTGATTTCCCCAACTTTTTTTCATACTGCCCTGGTATTTTTACATTCAGATTACAGCTTGCCTCGCGTTGATCCATACTGCGGACCTGATCATCAATAGTCGATTGGCATAAATGGCTTATCACGAGCTGCCCATAGTAGCGACCTGAGAGCACGCTAGATGCAAGGTCGGAGAGCATCAGTGCCCTCCCGTCACGATGACCGTTCAAATTCCTCGTCGCCAGCGTTCCTCACCCAGCCCTTGAGCCCCGTCCGTCGCACGTCCTCTTTCACCTTGCACCTCATGGCCAGCCCAGGGCTATCCTTAAAAGCCCCATATGTGCCGAGCGTCGGCGGAATCGTGTCGGGCTCGACCAGGCTCGCAATCTCCTGCACCAGCGCCCACGTCTTCTTCCTCGAGACCACACTGCCGGCTCTCGCATCCGACTGCCTCTGCCCCTGAATAACACCACCTATCAGGTTCTCAGCCAGCCCGTTACACGACCAGGCCGTGGCGAGGTTGCTCGCCACATATCGAACCCCCTCGCCGCGTCCCCCGCCGGCGCGGCGGGAGTACTCGAACTCCAGCGCGGTAGTCCGCACCTCGAAGGGGCGGAACACGTACCCGCCCTGCCACGCCGCCGGCCCGGCCGCGCCCAGGGCCGCCAGCCTGCCCCGGGCGGAGAAGCACCTCTCGCACGCGGCGGCGGAGAATTGGCTCTCGGGGAGCACCAGCGAGTCGAGGTACACGCCGGCCGGGGACACCAGCAGCGCCGCGGGCGAACCGAGCAGCGAGGTGCACTGCTTCAGGGCGAGCTTGTCCGAGCAGGACTTGGACAGCGAGGGCGGGGCGTCGGCGCGCGCGGGCTTGCGGCGGACGACGCCCAGCTGGCCGAAGCAGGCGCGGCCGAGGAGGGCCAGCCCCTCCCGGGTAGGATCCGGCGATGCGCCGCTCTGCGGGGGCATCAGGTGCGGCGGCAGCGGGGTGTCCCAGGGGGAGGCGTCCTCCTGGGCCGAGATGGTCAGCTCCATCGATGCGTCGCCGCAGGGCGCCTCTGAGCAGTACATGTGGAGGGTGACGTCCTCGTTCCAGCGGAAGTGGCGCCTAGCACCCGGTGGTTCATGGTCCGCTGTGCCGGTGACCCGGCGGACGTAGGGGGAGTCCCTGCCCTCGGTGATGATGGCCTTGCATTCCTGCAGGACGAAGTGGTTGAAAGCCCGGAGGGCCAGTACTTCGGCGTGCCAGTCGTGCAGGATCCTGCCTCTGGCTGAGGGTATTTTGGATGCTGGCAGGCATTTCATGCCGGTGCTGGAACAGATTAGCATTCTACATCATCTTAACGCAAGTAGCCTCCCTGCACATGCTCGCCTGCAACTGCAGCATCCCCGTCTGGACACAGAGTTCTTCAGCAGTTCAAGAACAGATAATTAATCTTGCGAGTACGTCAAGCATAAAAAATCGCCAGACTCAGTCCACACTTTTGCTGAATGACGACGATGTATGAATATATGAGGGACGTACGCCAAAGCCAAACATTTCAAGGACCCGTCACCATGCCTGGCGACTATTCCTGCCAAAGGCACCCATTCTCGGGCGCCATTGTCGCGGACGGATGGCTTTCTCTTTGGAGGAAATTTGCCGAATAGTTCTAGTACGATGGAAGCTATATCATCTGCCTCGTTTGGCATCAGAGAGACGGTAATGCGCTGAGTGTGTATAAATTGGCAGATGGGGCCAGTCGGCGTCTTGTGTGGGGATGATGTGTGAGGCAGGGGTAGCCACCAGTGTATGTTGGTGGGGAAATCAAAAGAATGTTCAAAGTTTCCAAGTGGAGGGTTCCGAAAGACAAAGAGAATAAACGGCAATAAGAAATGCTGTCTGTCGACTTAAACGCTGGACCACTGGGAACCGGCGAACTTTAGGTGATTTCAGCAGGAGGCGACCGGAAGTGCCAGATGCTGGAGGGTTCATCAGCAGGTGGCTATGAGACTTCAACCAAATCAAGAGTCATTCGATACTTGAAGATATGTCGGTCTGATGTCCCGTTCAAGATCAACTCTTATGTTTGCCGGAATGTAAATTCAGCATTGAAGCTGTCGCGTGCCGAGTACTTCGTTCAGCATTTTCAGTGAAGGAGGCCGAGGCAGACCCATCCATGACATGTTGCACCCAGCTGAGGCCAGCTGTCGCCCAGCTGGCTAATGCCGGTGCACTAACAATTCTGTTTGGCCTCCTGTCTCGTCACAGCCTTTAGGCGGACCCGCTTTTCTGCCGATTCGCCGTAGGGTAGCGTCTTGCCCACCAGAACAGAATTTCAAATTCGCCTACCCGCGCAGCCCAGGCAACCTCATCGTCCCGCAACAACCCCCATCCGCGTACGACCACCGACAATCGGCACCCACATTCAAGATGAGGACCTACGACGACACATTCTCGGGCCAGAGGATCTACCCTGGAAAGGTACGATGAATTCCACACCGAGGACAGCAGGGGAATCCACAGGAGGAGGCGTCAAAGAGGAGGAACGAACGGTCCCAAATGCAACCGTGTCGTAATCGGTTGGGCACGATTTATGATCGCGGCGGCCATGAAAAATACTGGACTTCTGGAGGGCGAAATACAATGAGCAGAGGAGTAAAATGCTGACACTGCGACTGTTGCAGGGTAAGCTCTACGTCCGTGGCGACTCCAAGGTCTTCCGATTCCAGAACGGCAAGTCCGAGTCGCTCTTCCTCCAGCGCAAGAACCCCCGCCGCATTGCCTGGACCGTCCTGTACCGTCGCCAGCACCGCAAGGGTATCACTGAGGTACGATCCTGAACCGATTTGCGATCGCATTCCACGCCCGCGAACCGCCCCGAGACCAAGACCCACTCAGCCCTCTACCCCCGGAGGACGTCGAGCAAGAGGCCGATATCAAGGGGCCGGCCGTGACCCGATGACTGACACCCCAAACAGGAAGCCGCCAAGAAGCGTACCCGCCGTACCGTCAAGTCCCAGCGTGCCATCGTCGGTGCCTCCCTCGATGTGATCAAGGAGAAGCGGTCCATGCGCCCCGAGGCCCGCTCGGCCGCCCGCCAGCAAGCCATCAAGGAGAGCAAGGAGAAGAAGGCCGCCGAGGCCGCCGCCAAGAAGTCGGAGAAGGCAAAGAATGCCGCCACGGCGGCCAAGGGCCAGACCCAACGGATCGTCGGCAAGCAGGGAGCCAAGGGCTCCGCCCCCAAGGTCAAGGCCACCACCCGATAGAGGAATTCAAGATGAGCGGGTGCTAGTCGAGTGCATACGTGGACATCTTTTCTCTGGGTTCGGCACAACTTTTGCAATTGAGATTTCAGGGAAGGGCTGGAGTCGGGTTCTCTGAGTGCTTTACAAAGCTAGGCGGCCTACAGACGTCTTGAAAAAAAACAGGGACGGGTTGCATGGAAGAGGGGACACGATTCCGCACGGGTAGCTCATAGAAATGAGACTTGTGCATTGATCATACCGGCAGTCCCAATACAGCCGGTCCGGAAGGCTGCCGCATCAGTCGGGAGTCCTCAGTCGGACCATGAGCAGCTCGACACGACAGTCTTTTGAGACCGGCTTCTGCTGATATATGTTTGGGTGGCGATTGTCGACGGGCAACTCTACAGAACAACGTCAAATGGTGGATGGGTCAGCCTGAACGATGCACATCCCATCTCCCTAGTATGACATATCCCGACACTTACACCTCAACCAAGACTACAATTGCATTCCGGTTCACTAGCCGCAGGGTGGTAACTTTTGATGGGTGTTGAATTAAGACGCTCCTCTATCTCATGCACTAACTTTTGAGTCGAGTGGAAGAGTCTAAAAGTCTACTAGGCGTTGTGTGACGTAGAGTGGGCTTCCCCTTAGGCCTTGAGGACCCATTTTACAGCTTGGCCAGGACGGACGCGGCGTCGGTTCCCTCAACACCACCCTTGGCGGCCTGCTCGGCGTAGGTGACCTTGCCGTGGTCGACGATGAGTGCGTAGCGGCCAGTCCTCTCGCCCAACGTCCAGCCGAGCTTCTGGGAGAACTTGGTCTCTGGGTCGGTCGCGAAGATCTGCGGTTTGGGGGGGTTTGCATGTGAGCTGCTGCTCTACACTACTTTCGATGACACGTAGGATGGGGGTATGTAATCCGCGAACTCACGAAGAAATCATCTTTGACATCGAACGACTTGCCCCATGCCGACATTACGAACGGGTCGTTGTAGGCCACGAAGACGACTCCGTCGACGCCCTTGGCCTTGAGGGCATCCTTCTGCTCGATGAAGGTGGGGACGTGCTTCTCGGCGCAGGTCGGGGTGAAGGCGCCGGGGACGGCAACGAGGACGACCTTCTTCTCCTTGAACTCTGCGAGAGGTTAGCACAACCGAAGATAGGGTAGGGTACACGGCAGCTTGTGACAGGGTGGTATAAGTTCGTGCGCACCTTTGCTCGCGTCGTACTTGATGGGCAGGCCGCAGCTGTTGAGGCCGGCCTTGTCCGGCGAGTAAGGGATGTACAGGAAGCTGACGTCCTCGGGGAAGGGCTGGCCGGTGAGAGATGCCATTTTGATTGTTTCTGTGTGTCTTGTCTGGGAATTGAGAACTGAGAATTGTAGCTGTGGTTCCAAAGTCAAGAAAATAGCTTCAAGGGATCAGGAAGAGAGGGACGACTCTATTGAGGAGGGGAGTTGAGAGCTTCTGGCTTTATGAGGGGAGGTCGCGCACGGTGGAGGGGTCTTTTGAGTTTGATCGGCAAGCTCTCTCTTCCCTCCTGCCCTGCTGGCTGGCTGGCTGGCTGGCTGCCCTGGCTGCTTGCTCACAGCTCCTGGACCACGCGCCCCCACCATGACATTTGGCATTCTTGCTGGACCCCCTGCCCGCCGCTGCACGGTATTTGTCAAGAGCAGCTCGTACCTCTCCGAAGCTCGGCATCGCGCCTTTGCCATCACCGCTGCCGTGGCTTCTTACGGCTCTCCCACCGCTACCAGGTGGGGATGGCGCATGCGTACCCTGATGGCGATAAGCCGAGCCCTTACCGAACCAGCTAAGCAGTCAGCCATCCTTCCTTGTCCCTGCTTGGGATTCATGAAGGAGGGCATGATGTCGTGCTCAGTCTAGGTAAATCCGAGCGGGTTGATCGAGCAACCCGACAGCAGTCCACAACAGAGAGTAGTCCACACGTACTGGCGGCTGGAATTCCAAATTCCAAATCCTACTCGGACAAGAGACCCGCACAGTACGGCTTATCCGGTGGCCAGGACCCTCAGGACTGTTCCCGTGACATCGCGACTCGACGTGCAAACAAAAGAGGGGAGCAGAGGCCAGGCGACGCGAATGTCTCAGCTTCTCGCGTCGCAGCTGTCCACGGCTGTTTACTAGACATGCTGTGCTGCCCGGGAACTGCAGCTTACACATCCGTCGGGATTTGGATCGTGGCTCCGTGCGATGTTGAAGCCCCCGACTAACCAGTCGTGCCGCGGAAATCCTCGACGGCCAACATCCCGCAAGCATGTCAAGCCCTTTAGCACATGATAGGGTGCGCTATGCTCTCGGAGGGCGCAGTGACTGCAATAGGCGCGATAAGCCATCCGAACCCCTGAGCCCGATACTTAACAGCCCTGCGTGGCGAGCATGTCGTCTTGAGGACCGGTCTGGCCCGGGCCACTGCAGGTCAATGCCTCTCTGTACTGATACCGAGATGCCGTCACATCCCCATCCCCCGCCCTCCGTCCTCTCCGCCATTGCCCGCCCAATCCACAGCAAACCCCGGCCTCGGCGCCGAATCGTGGCCTCCGCCCGGGGTCCTCATGTCAACGTGCTGCTAAGCGCGTACATACATACATGCATTGCTTATAGTTAGTGTTCGTGACGTGCCGACCTTGAATACATAAAGAGCTGTGAGTCGTCAATAGAAATTGTTCAAGTTCGACCCCCTCACCCCAAAGGAATCTAGTCAACTATTGCCAAATAAGAGTGAGGCCATCATCCACACACAGTCACATACAGCAAATATGTCCAGCGAATCGAAGCCACCATTCCCCCCTTTCACACAAGAGACGGCCAATAAAAAAGTCAAGGCCGCCCAAGATGCTTGGAATACCAGGTATGCCGTTCTAGATGCGAAGGATGCCCACCTGACTGCTAACCATTTTGATAGGGACCCGGCTACCGTGAAGGTCCGTCCTTGTCTCAGTCTTTTGTTTCTTTCTCAAGTGGCTCAGGCACAGCCTGTAAACATCGCATCTTGAGATAGATCAAACAGCAAACGGGATAGTCCCAAGTATGATGAGTGGGGCATGGCCAGGCTGACATTTTCAACAGCTCGCATACACCCCAGACTCCGTCTGGCGCAACCGCGACCAGTTCCTCCAGGGCCGAGACGAGATCGAGAAATTCCTAACCGACAAGTGGTCCAACGAGGAGGGGTACCGGCTGCGGAAGGAGCTGTTTGCCTTCACGGACAACAAGGTTAGTCTGCCCTCCACCTCGGACCTCGAGTGGGCATCTTGCTGACCTGCCCGTGAAGATCGCCGTCCAATTCTGGTACGAATGGCACGACAAGACCGGCCAGTGGTGGAGGTCGTACGGGCTCGAGGACTGGACTTTTGCGGACAACGGCCTCATGAGAAAGAGGCAGAACAGCACCAACGACGTCAAGATCAGTGAGGAGGAGAGGTGGTTCAAGGACGGTGTGGATGTGAACGCTGTGGATATTAGCGAGAAGCACTGGTAGGGTTTGTTCCGAGACGTACTCAGCGCATCCTCGCTGAAACAGAATTTTGTAAAAGCCTGACCTGACTTCTTCCTTTCCGTCATTTTGCCCAAAAAAAGAAGTTGTTTCTTGAACGGCTCTGTCGCCGAGTGGCCGATGCGCTATATTGTGTGACAGCAGCGCCTCTGTGAGTTACAATATCTCTCCCTACTTCGACATCAGATGTTAGTCACTGGGGTGCTTGGCCGGCCGAAATCAAAGCAGTCACTCCAAATATGTGCCACCCATAAATATCTCTCTCCTTGCCGCTGAAAACCTGGAAACCTTTCTTCCTTCCCCGGGGGTGCCGAGAATTCCAGCCTACACAGTTGCTGGCATACCAAGGAAACCTCATACCCACACCAAGCCTTTTTCTTCCTTGCCCAACTCGAAGCCCATACCGTCCGCTACACCGGTAGACCCAGCAAACATCCTCTGAAGACCGAGCTTTCACCTGACATCAGTCAAGATCTCACCATGGGCCGGCGAGAAAAGTCCCGTCGAGGTCGACATCAAGATGAGGATGACCACGTGCAGATCGAACTTAGCAGGTACCCACACAAATCCTCATCAAAGCGACATCATTATGCGCCGGAAGACCACTACCGCGGTGATTCCTCACCGAGGCGACGTGAACGTGCGCCGCCGAAGTATCGCGGCTCCTCCTCTACTAGGCAGTGCTGCTGCGCAAGGTTGTGCGCGGGGATCAGATTGACCACATGGACAAAGATATCCCGCCTAACTCAGGTATGGCCCATCGACCTTTGAATCAAGCGGATTCGCATCACGCTAACCATCAGTCTCCAGTGGCTTTTCATGGTTGTGCCACTCGTCATGCTCGTCTTCCTCCTGCGAACCCCCGGGCCGTCTTATCCGCCAAACGGCACTGTCGACCGTGGCGTGTTGACCTTGCTCACGGCAGCGGTAACCCTGGGCTTCATCAGCTTGATCGTGTTCTTTCTGTCTCATCTGGACTGCGGCTGTTTCAACTGCCACTTTTGCAAGTGCGGCTTCCTGGCTTGTCTGGACCGCCTGGACGGCACAGCAGAGGGCGGAGCTAAAAACAGATTGCTCCCTGGGCTCGGGATTCTATTCGACGCCATCTTCCTTGCGTTGGCCGCGACTGCGGCATGGGTGAGTCAAGACCCCTTTGCGCTGAAAAAGCCACATCTTTTTGCCTTGTGTTCCCCTGGCGAGGCTGACCAGTAGCTCACTGCAGCGTGTGGAATATGAGATGAAGGACGGAGGAACGCAATGCTTTGCGAACATGGGTGGCGGGTACTCAGGCTGCACAATGCTAATGGCAGGTATGGTGGCGATCTGTATTGCTGGTTTCATGTTGATCCTGTCGCGCATTCTCGAAACTGTCACTCGTTGTAAGTCAAGGAAGTAGGAGGAGCAAATGACTATGTGAGAGTACTTCTGATGGCAGAAGCATCTGGGCAATACTTGAGCCCGACTTAGAAGGCAGGAAGTGGATAGGTAGATAGAGGGTGTGTCCAAGGTGTTCATCTCAGCCGCATAAGGGACTATGGGTACTTGAGATACCCATTTTAGGCTGGCAGACAAATGGGGATTTCGGTTAAACGGAATAAGATGCAGAATTAGGAGGGTCACTGGTTCCTAATCCATCATCGCCTCGTCACGAGGCTGTTTCTATTTTCTAAGTGATAACCTGTTTTTTTGGTTTTGTTTTTGGAACCTACTGTTACTAGCATTATATTTATTATCAAACGCTGGGTCCTTGAGCGTTTGCGACTGCGTAAAGGGACTTTCCCGCATTTTAATTTTTTTGTTAAAAAAATGAGAGAGATTTGTACCCGGGTTAAAAACAAAACCAACTGACTGCCCAGGTGGATACAGTCAGAGCCTTTCCACCCACAGATGAGCTTCTCATATTCTTCGCCGTAATCTCCCCAATCTCAAAACCATGCTATAAACGGAGACATTATTCCACTTACTACTTGCACAGATGTATGATACGGCTTGCTTACCCGCATCAATATCCCTGGTTGTGTAGTGTTTCTTGCGCGTCTCTGGTGGCCGGACTCATCGACTCTGGAGGCATATGAAGCATCTTGTACAGGATTTGCTCTCACACAGTACACGTGCTCATTGGGAGATGTCCAGGTATGTGTCTATCACCATTTGGAGTACATACCCCCCCCCCCGGGAGTTTGCCTCATACTTTTTGAGTAACTCGGAGTGGCCACTCCCAAGTCACTGACGAGCTACATCGCGTGACAGATTTTTTGTATTTGAACAGTCTCCTCTGCGTCAGAGAATCACGCACAGTCAGTTTCCTTGCACGCTTTCCGAGCAGTGAGTGACTCAGAAAACCCCCACATATAAAACTCCCTTCTCGGTCTTCAAAGCGTACGCTTCTCCGTTCCCTTTCCTTAACGCATCCCGGAATCAACAGCGCACAAACTTCAGCAAACCAGAAAACCCACGGCTCTCAGGAGCTCTTCACCTCAATCTTTCTCGGGTTTGCGCTCTCGGCAGCACTTGTCACCTACATCACCAGCAGCAAATACCGCCGACGGCGGAAACTCACGACACCCATACAGTGGTCTGAATATCTCACAATGGGGGGGAGGAGTCTCCTGATGAAGAATTCGTTCGCCTGGACGACTCTGATGTGAAACCAACGCCTCGCACTTGGATTCTGATTGCCCGCCTGATCCAGGTACGAGATTGATGGCCTCGAGCAAGCTGGCTTTATGGTTGCTGAGGAAATCCTAGGTCGGCGTCCTATTTGCCACTACCTATCTAGTAGGTGAACTTGGCGCAAAGACCGCGGACGATGTGTGGCCTCCGGAGCACAACGACCACCAGTTCATACTTTTCATGTTCTTGGTCAATTGTTTGGTTGGGCTCCTCAACGCCGTGGCTGGCCTCATCGTTCTGTGTTTCAAAATCGATGCGTCCGACAAAAGGTCGAAGACGGGCCATAAGCCTTGGGGGGCAAACTACCTTGTTTCAGTGTGGCCTGGAGTTCTTTACATTGTGCTGGCGCCCTACCTGATGTGGGTATGTAAGACAGAGGCTGCTGCCTTCCTCGAACCACACGGTGCACAGCTTACTCGCTCGCCAGAGACTTGTGCTAACCTGGGACTTCGCGATAGTACACTCTTCACTACCTGGGCGACAATGGGGTGCATTGCACCGGGGATGCCATGAATACCTATCCAGGCTGTGGGGCGACGATGCGGATTGTGGTGCTGACCGGCTGCAGCGTTGGGGTGACCGTCCCAGCGATATGCATTGAAGCTCTGCGCATCAGGCAATGGGACAAGGTCCTCGAGCAATGCGTGTATCGCCCGCGTTGATGTTTTCCCTTGGGCAATGGGCAGTTTGGGCGAGGGAAACAAGGCAGCCCCAAGCGGACAGAGACAAGGGCTTCCTTCTGTGCACAAAATCAGATTTGGGACGCCACTTGGTAAGATCGAGGATGAGTTGAGAGTGATGATGATTTAGTCGGCTGGTTCTTGATCAATTTAGACCAAATGAATTGAGACTTTTATTTGGCAAATAGTATTGGGGTGATGGGCACGCCCATGGTGTACAATCTTGGATGGCATCTAGGTGTTGTTTACAGCGAGTATCGTTCAAGAAGTTAGCGCTGAGGCAAAAGTGAACGGTCGCATGAAATCTGCTGCGAGAGTAAAGTGGTTCTTTCTTGGATACTATTAGAGCTTCAAGTTGACCCATGGACAAGGCCACATCTCCAGGATCCAAGCCTAACAGCTAACTATCTCTATATCTGGATACACAATGCAGTAGAAATCTTGCTTTCTGAAGAGGCTGATATCCAACAGTGCCAGAATGGGGGCCTGGTGGGAGTGTAGTTTAATGACAGTGTGGGAAAACAAAAAAGGCAGCTATGCTCACTTGAGCTCGCCACAGCAAGCCCAGAGTCCAGTCATCAAGAGGAAATATTGCTCACAGTTATGAGAAGGTTTTGAGAGAGTTACTGCCGCCGGTGGCTATGCGCACACGGGCTTCCCTGTGGTTTTTAGGCTTCCCCCAGATTTGACATGGCCCCAGGTCGAACAGAAGAGCCTTGTGGCACACGGTTAGCATTTCGAGATTTGAATTATACGACCTGACCACTGGGCTACTGTGGCGAGCAAACTGGGCATTTTGACGATTCAAATTACTGCTCAATGGTCGGCCTGTGGCCAGACCTTGGGAGGCAAAAGCAGTGCTGCTTTCCCTCAACTTTGCAAGCTGCATGGTGTCTTTGCCAGCCAAAGAGGTTTGTCGCACGCGTGAAGCTCCCCAAGCGACGTGAATGAGGGGCAGCAGAGTCAAAAGGTGCATGCGTAGTTTCACTTGACACGAGGACCGTTCTGTGGTTTTTAATGACCGTTTTGCAGTCACTCTCGTGCTGAACTCCAAGCATGTCTGTCCCACAGTTCCATCGCATAATCTTTTTTTTTTTTTTTTGGCGCAAGGGCCATTTGTTGTGACTGGCTGGAATGGACTGGACCTGATGCCATATTCACGCATCCCAGAAGGTAGGCGTTTGGGATTCTTAGGGAGTACAAAAAGGTCTTGGTTACATTGTTGACCCGGGTAAGCTTACTCCCATGGTCTCAAGACAGTGCTCTGCGTGTGGACAACGGACCTCACCTACTGGACACATTTGAGAAGATATATAGCCAAGGAATGATGAGGCTGAGTATGACTGAATGGCTAGGTAGAACTCGAAAGCTTCCAACGGAGCCAGAAAAATAAATATGCCATGCCAGAAAATAAATATTGACTGTTAATGTACAATCTGATCTAGATGGTCTATGTAAATTTCTTGATGCCCCTACTTGCCAACAGCCGACAGCCTCCATGCTCTCATCGGCAGGCTCTGCAAATGCAGGACTTTGGGCCTGATGTACAGCACAAATGTCACGAGCCCGACGAGTACGCACATGATGTTGACGATGTAGTACCCATCGCGGACCATCTCACAGGTCCCGCCACCGTTGATGCACCTTTCCTTGTCGGACTGGACAGAGCAGGAGAATGGCTGCGTGATGAGCGCGCCTTTGACATCGGCAGCCGTGTCAGAGATGGAAGTAGGAGGGTGACATGTAGCGCTGGTGAGCTCATCAACGAGTCGGAGGACAAAGTAACGTGGTAGTGTGCCGCCCAGGTTAGAAATGCTGAGCAACAAGTTAGCAGTTGAGGTGTAGTCACCGAGGGGTCAGAGCAACTTACGTCGCGAGAAGAGTCATGTAAGTGCCACCAATGACTGGATCCGCTATCCTGGCATGGAAGGCCGACACAGCCACGAACATGATGGTGTTCATAAACGTGGAGAAGATGTGTTCAGCAATGACCACCAACAGGTACCAGAAAGTGACACCCTGCTGGGGGAAGATGATGACTGTGAACTGCGCAAAGACAGCAGCTACCAAGCGACCCATAAATCCCCATGACCAGAGCCGCATCGGCGTGTACTTCTGCGACCACACGCCGGCGTAGTAGCCGAGGCCAATCTCGAAGGGGAAGTCGATGAGGACTGTCAGAGCCATGTTGTCAGTGCCAAAGCCCTTGTCGAGGAGCTTCAGGTTCGTGACGCCGTCGTTGGCCTGGAACCCGATCTTGGCGATGAGGTGTACAATCATTATGGTCTGGACGCTCTTGAGCTTGAGCACGCCCCACATGATCTTGTACACGTCCCATATGCCATCCTCGTTCCTGGTCCTTTCTTCCCGCTTCAAGGTGGCAAGGCCAAATGTGACGATTATGTAGAGCCAGCCCGCAAAGTTGAGGTATCCACCGAGGCTGATGAGACCGTGGTCCAGGGGCTCGGCGCGGAAGTATCGGTTGGCAAAGTCCTTCGAGTTGAAGGCCAAGAAAACTGTATACGAAAGAAACTGGCCGGCTGTCAGGCCGACCGTTTGTGCCGTTGAGGCGTAGGAGACGTTGCCCGGGGTCAGGAGCGTGAGAGCCCATCCGTCAACCGCGATATCCTGGGTGGCGCACATGAGGACGAGGAAGAACCACCACCCGGTGAAGGTCCAGACGGTCGGGCCGTCAGCTTTGCCGACCATTGCCATCATGTCCTCGACCTCCGAGCCCAGCCACAGCATTCCGATTCCGGACAGGAGCTGGATGGGCAGGATCCAGCTCTTTCTCCGACCGACCTTTGGACTCCAGATGGCATCCACGATGGGGCTCCATAGTAGCTTGAGGGAGTATGGGTACGAGGCCAGGCTGAAGACGCCAATCTCTGCGTACGACATGTGGCTCTTCAGCAGGAACGGGACGGATCCCGTCGCCAGACCTAGCGGCACGCCTTGTAGGAAATACAAAAGCACAAGCAGCCCGAAATTCCTCTGGTCGTGCCTCGGCAGGTCGAGGAAGCCATGGTTGTTCAGGGTGGGCGTCTTGGGGATCGGGTCGTCGAGGTTGAAGGAATCGTGCGCCATGAGGTGGTTGGCAGCGGTGGTCGAGTCTGCTTTCGCGGCGCCCTTCCTCCGTTGCTCTATGTTGTTCATCTTCTTGCCCTTCCCCTTCGTCTTGCCGTTGGCCAAGCTGGCCGAGGAGTCGTCCGCGGATGTGGCCACGGATAGCGGGGATCCGTTCTCTTGCGAGAATTTGGCAGAACGTCGGGTTCGGACACCCATAGGCGGTTGCTGGAATGGATAGGAAAGGAAATGGCTGTCAAGTAGTTGGGGCGTCCGACGCCGAGTGCAAGCGGTGGCGAAGGAGACGTGGTCGCAAGGATTGTCGAGAAGTCGGGCTTCGTGGTCTGGGGAGCCGGATATTGAGAGGAGGGAGAAGTGGTGAGTGAAGGAGAGACGCGAAGATTAATACGAGCTGAAGGAATCCATGAAAGACAGTGAAATGAATCGCCTTAGAGAGGGGTCGTGCTGGCCTCTTCAAAGGCGGACAGGCTTGTGCGACAGTGCAGTCGAAGATGAGTCGTCGCCCCAAAGGCAAAAGGGTTCTAGAATTCTGGGCCCTTGCAAGGAAGCTGGCGGCCACTGGCCCGAGCGTCGATGCGGCTTACCGTGGCCTGAGAGGCGACGACGTCAAAGGCGCCCGACTCGGTACAGGGCCTGCATACAGTCGTCTGTCATTTCACATGACGGTGTGCATAGAGACAGTCCGGCAACACCACGATGCAAGAGCCCGGGTATGAAAGACAGTGGCCTTTTTCTTTTCTTTTCTTTTTTTTTTGTTTCCGCGCAGATAAGTCTTCTTACACTTCCACAGCATTTCTGGATCCTGTCTCAAGCCTCGGACCCGAGGCAAGTCTCCCGAGACGGTCTAGCTCAGGTACCAGTTAGAAGCGTCAGCGACAGCTGGCATTCCACGGATGTAGTCGAGGATTGTGAGACTACACTCGAGTCCACAGTCGATGTTATTTGTAGGACCCATTTCATAAATGCAACCAAGTCTATTTAAACTTATTTATTACAAGCTCAGGGCATAGTTTCTGACGTGCTTTGGATCCCTGCATCCAGATGCAACTGTGGCGCCAGGTGCTGTGATCACAGTGTGTGGAAATTAACCCTGGGAATCATGATTGTATTCCTTGTATCTGGACTGATTGTCCCTCGTGCCCACACATGGAATCAATCATATCAAAATGGCAAAAATGAAATATGCATGTTTCGTAGGCTGCGGATGTGTAGGGTGAACAAGCCGTTGGCCATCCAACACAGTGTATGAAAGCTAATCTTATTTAACACCCCCCCTGGGGCGGCTGTACTAAAATTCCAAGTAAACACCAACAACTTAATTGGAGATCAAGACGCGCGTTCCCATCGGCAAGTCGCGTCTTTTCAGCAAGATATCATAAGCACAGCGGATATGACATCAGAAGCAGACATAAACGATGAGATCTCCGACCTCAAGGCACGAGGTATGCGTTCCCCCCAAGTTCAAACAATGTTTACCTGCTGATCAAGACACACAGTGGAGACGCTCAAGGGCCAGGTCCGCCTGCAAGCCAGCGTCCTCCTCACAACAGCGCCCGCGCGCCAGGCCATCACGGCAGACACCAGCGCAAAGGGGCTGCAGGAGCGCCTCGAGAAGCAGCTGGCCTACGACCAGCACTGCCTCTACCGCGCCTGCGCCGGCATCACCACCTTCCGCGTGCGCGACCCGGACCCCAACGCCGTCGACGGCGGCAACGTCCTGGGCGTGCGCATCGAGGCCATGACGCGCTCCAGGTTCCTGCGGCCCTACTTTGTGCTCCTGAACCGGCCCTACTCGGCGACTGGCGGCGCAGGCGGAGGCGGAGGCGTCGAGGGGAGGGCGAGGTTCCTGCGCGTGCACCGCCACACCGTCCCGCCGTGCATCCCCCTCGGCGGTCTGGCGGCGCGGTACCTGCCCGCGCCCAAGAAGGCGCCGGGCAGGGTTGGGGCCAGCGGGAACGGAGAAGCCGCCGGCCCGGCCCGGCGCCAGGACCTGCCGCGCTTCGTGCGGTGCCTGCGCCGGGAGATCGTGCGGTACCACAACCGCGTGTCCGTCATCGCGGACCTGCGCCGGGCCGCGGGCCTGGACGGCGGGCGGGCGGACGCGGAGGAGCTGGCCGGGGGCGGCTCGCTGCTGGCCATCAGCGCGGCGGACGCGGAGGCGAAGCAGGTCCGGGTCGACTGGAAGGACGGCCGGTCCGGGCGGCTCGTCATCAGAGACGACGGCGACGTGGTCAAGCTGGTCGTGTTCGGGGCCATGGGCCGCGACCGGGAGCTGACGCGGGAGCTGCTGAGCGAGGGCTCGCGGCTGGAGGATGTCGCTCGCAAGCTCGGCTCTGTGTGAGGGCTCGTCATCATGGGTGCCCGGTCAGATCCTTCTGCCTGGTTGCCGCCATCTTGCCGGGACCGGTTCTGCACCAAGACCAGCGCCAGGGTGTCTCGAAGCTACTATGGCAGTCAATTCTGCCACTTATGGTAAGTGGCACTGGTACATTTCTTTTGCACACGAGCTGACCACCCGTGTAGGAACATGTCTTGACCGGAAAGCAGGGCTGCGGCCGCCCCCTTTCCAGCTACATGGCATCATCAACATCCCGCCTCTGCTTTCCAATGTTACGAATGCGAGGCAGCCATCAGCAAGCCTTGCAGTCCAAGGCAGCAACGCTCTGTCGACCGGGAAGCCTGCTTGATATACACGTCAATTCCCGGCCTCGTCCCAACCACCGACGGGCGTCAGAAATCAAGGCTTTCGAAAGTTTTGCGCCGCATCCAATAGCAACTGTAGAACCCACGAGGATCACTTGGCCACGGGTAAGCATCGGCTCATCGCGTAGATGTTCAGATGGACAGATGGGATGAATGGTCTTCGGCATTGTGCGGGAAATAACACTGGCAAGGCGAATCAGGGGGGACTAAAAAAAGGACGACACAGGAGGCCGTCGACGTGGAAGCGTTAAATCATGCGGCTGACCTACAAAGAAGCAACCTATAGCATTGCATGCTATTGAACAATGCGCGAAGTCTCTTTTTTTCTCGGATGGCTGGTGGACAAGCAGGGATCTGCCGACCTCTTCACACCTCGCAATGGCTTGCCCGAACTGTGGTGACAGCCGCTGTGTGGGTGACGTACAGACGAACACGAATACAGTGTTGCACCTTCAACATGGCCTTGGCTAGCCAGCGCGTTTCCGTCCGATTTAACAGCGGCCCGCCCTTTTCGTGCGTGCCTCACATGATGTGAGCGACCATCGCAACTGCTGCACAGACAGTTACCCCTCCTAGAGATTTCACATGTCACGGTAGATCATGGCTGAAGTCAAGATTGCTTGTTCATGAATAGCTATTATGGCATTTCATTAGGCTAATTATGTCTTAGCTGTGAATCATTGCCGCTCGCTACCTTCGCTGTCATCACTCAATCCACAAGCTGTGACCAGGTTCTCATGGCGCTCATCAGCCATGGCTGTCCGCTCCCAAAATGTTTAGGCCGATGCGCCTGGGTATGCGAAGGGAAGAAGAAGAAGAAAAGAGAAGACATCTTGATTATACTACAAGAAGCGAAGAGGTGAAGAGAATAAAGCGGCTGCGCCTCCTCTCCATGGGACGCACTGCTTTTCGTCGCTGCAGCCATAGATCTTAGACCATAGCGGCCAACAGGGCGGCGAGCGCGGCGCCGGCGCCGACGCCGTTGGACGCGGCGCCGGCCGTGACCACGGGCGGGCGCGTCGCCGTGGTGGTGCCGTTGCTCGGGGGCAGCGAGGCGGTGGGCCTGACCGTGGTCCGCGTGGACAGGGTCGCGGGCGTGGTGGGCACCGGCGGGACCACGGCGGGGGTGCTGGGCTTGCTGGACGGCACGACGGGGGGCACGACCGGCGGCGGCGACGGCGGCGACGGCACGACGACGGGGGGCGTGGGCGTCACCACCGGGATGGGCTGGGTCTCGGTGACGGGGCAGAGCGTCGTGGAGACCGCGACGGTGACGGTGGTGTACTGCTCGCCGGGGCAGTCGTCGACATCTGGCGCGCAGGACGTGACTGTGTGGGTCTGCGTCTGGTAGATGGTTGAGTAGGTCATCTCCTGGCCGCCGCCGTGGCCGCCGCCGTGGGTCTTGGTCTTCTCCCCCGAGTCCGTGGTGCAGTCCTCATCGCCGCCGCCGCCATGGCCCCATGTGCGGCCGTTGATGAGCCTCTTCCAGTAGCCGTCCTTGTCGCCGGAGTCCTTGCACTTGTCGTCGTCACCACCGTCTCCACCACCGTCCCCACCACCGGTGCCCCATGTTGCGAGGGCTGAGCCGGTGAGGAAAGTGAGAGTGACTAGAGAAAGCTTCATAGTGAAATTGGGTTGAAGCGAATGTTGCTTTTGGTGTTGCTACAGGTTGGAGGTACACAAGTACTGTTGTGCCGGTCTGGGGGTGGTAGCAACGTAGCAAGGAGGAGGAGGTGAACGAACAGGAAGAGTTGATGATGAACACACAAGAAAAAGCCCTCCTGCAATGGTCGGCAGATGCTCGCTTTTTTAACCCTTCCTCAACGACGCCATGAGCATGGACTTCATTTAAAATGCAACCTTCCGAAGCGTGACTGCACCGCCGCTGGAATATTCCAAGTTGCTATAGCGTGACCCGTGTCGTGGAGGTGGCTGGCGTCCCCGTCGGCAGGTCAGGGGCCACGGCCTTTTAGCCAGGCCAGGGGTTGCCAGTCAGTCGAAAATAGCACGGCGTAATAACGAGGTGTATGCTTAAAACCACACCCCCGAGAGCACCGAACGCAAGACAAGACATGGCGGTCGAGGGCGTGTGGTCTAATGCACCCACAGGCGCGAACAGCACTCAGGACCCGGTGGGCCGATTCTGTTGGTTGGATCCCCTGACGATCTGGAGATCCGGTAGCTTGTCTTCTTTCCTGGGACGCAACACTTGGGCAGGTCATAGCCAGTCAAGCCTGTTTTGGCTATTGGAAGAGGCTGCCGGCGGCGGATAAGTGTGCTCCTGTAATGTCCCAGGCTGTGACGTCGGCCCTCGATAGGTTCGTCGCAAGGTGCACATGTGGCCGCTTGATCTGCCAACATCGTGAGCCTCATCGGCTGCCAAGAGGGCGTGCCAGTCGGGTTTGCCGGTTTGTTTGACATCATCAAGCACACGTACAACAAACGTCCGAAGTCGACAACCTTGCTTGACGTACGGTCTGATGTTGTTGTCCAGTCCCCTGGGCTGACGGCTGCTGGGTGCCCTGGATGTTGGACGATGGGGACAACAATGCGGGCGTCCATGCCAGCGAGTGACGTCCAAATGACCAGGGGTAACCTTAGTTGAGGCGTGCTACGGTTTGACCAATGGTGTAGCTCGCCGATCCCCCAAGATCCCGTCACTTGCGGCGCACAGCCTCTCCCATTGGGTTTCAAAACACCGGACGGTTCCCTCTTCGACCTGCCAAGAAGACGGCCCTTGTTCGGCTCTTATGCTTAAACTTTTCCTGAAGGCTTCGGCCAACTGCGGGAAATAGGGGCTAGGAGGGAGGGTGTGGCACACTGGCAAGCAAATGTGCCCGTCGAACGTGCACGAGCCGGGAAGCAAAGAAGGGACGACCTGCTCACGGCCTCTTTTATGCTCTTCTGGGCATCGCTGTGCTGTGATTAATCCTCGTATTCGCGGCCGCTGGCCTAGTCTTGATTCGGCCTGGGAGATGTTGACCGAGTGCTTGACAACCTAGCAAAACAATAGAACCTTACTCTTGTCTACATGTATGATAGTCCCAATGTACGTAAGCGGAAAATAATCACAAAAGGCCCAGGTCTATTGTGGAAATCCTATGTGATCCACTCACATTCAGGTGATGTCTACACGTAAACCTGGGCATACTATTTGCGGAGCAGAGATGGAGTCGGTTCAGATCCGAAGGTTTGCAACAAATTGTTCGCTGACTCAACGTTATGAAACACACGTGCAATCAATTCACGGCGAGGATCTGCCAAATTTAAACTTTCCCGAGGCGCTGGGGCTCTGAGGAGCAGATTGTGGAGCCGACGTGACTCCGACAAACCCACTCTCCACTGGAGGTTGTACAAGTAGGGTCAGATGTCGATTCTCATATTTATCTGATGACCCGTATGCTTGCTCCATTGCTTCCAACTCATGCAGCTTAATCCGGTGACTCAAGTTCCTGTACTTGACAAGACGTTACGTGGTGGAGAATGGTATCACACTCAAGCGGATGACTGCCGCTGCCGTGTTCCAATGCAATTACACAGGATGAAAACGCGGCGACAAATTCAAAAGAATGATTCTCGCAAGTAAAGTACAAATTATCTTGTGCAGAGTTCCGGCGCGAGACAAAGTCGGTCTTTTTTGAACCTGGCATCATTTTGGCCTAAATGCTTCAACTCCTCAACTGCGCGTGTATCACACGGTAATCTATGCAAGTCTAGGGAGGAACGTCCGGCACTTAGGCAGTGTCATTTTGAAGGCTGCCTCAAAGTGGCTGTGCCACGATAATTGTGTGAAACTCGCCTACAAAATTCCCTTCCTTGTGAAGCGACTTGGTCAGATAGTTGGCCTCCAGATGTCTGTAGTCTAGCTTGAGCCTCGGACCTTCTCTGGGGGCTCAACTCGCTTATGTTATTTGCCCATTTCGAGTTTTTGTCGGCAGGCTCGTGCTTATATCGAACCGCACCTATTCTCATTGAGGGGGCCGTATAGTGCTTTCAGACTGGCATGCTGACTGGTCGCCAAAATGGTCTTACTCTCGGATAACACACGCATGTGCAGTAGGCAGCACAGCGATTAGGGGGGGAAATGTGCTCACTTTTCAATATCGTAGGCTAATTATTCAATTATCGATCTTGTGTTGTCCTTGAAGCAGATAGTATTCTCTGCTAGTAGTCCAAGTAAGGGCATCGTGCCTAGAGATTACTCGGCTTCGGCCACACTGTATACTTTGCTGTTTGATCAACCTTTTGATTTCCTCCTATTATTTTAACTATCTACTATCTGCAAAAGCTCTAACTGCTTTTTAGCCCAAAGCTTATATACAAAAATAATAATAGCTTTATATACTTTTTTATTATTAAATTAGTTTAGTAATTTAAATTTCCTTTAACGTATATTATCAGCGAGCGCCCCATATCACCGAGCGCCCCACAC
>LJJS01001316.1:0-14395 GCA_001447215.1 Diaporthe aspalathi
TGCTTGATAGTTTGTTGCGCATTGGAGGGTATTTGAGACTCCCACTGCTAGGGAGAAACAGGAACAGATGCCACTAAAGTTCTGATGCGGACATTAAGCTTAGAAATAACAGAATCCAGGTCCTAAAGCACTATTTCAGCTCCCCTAAATGCGGCCTTAATATTGTCCTTTGTAAAAGTCTTATTGTGGGCTATTTTAAACGTGATAAAGAACTCGCTTTTGGTAATGTAGTTGATAAAAGCCCGAATAAAGTTGCTGATTTCCCCGTTATATGCATGCTTTAAAGGCCAAAATAATATAACATCCAGTAGCTGGACCAAATAAGAAAAGTGTAGAGGCATACTAATAGGGATAATCTTATTTTTCTTGCAATAGTGGTTAAATTTAGCAGACATATAGCTCTTATAACTATTAAATATTAGCATTCGGTAATCCGCCTCTCTCTTGGGTTTTGTATACTTATTAAAGTGCTGAATTCACTTAAAGCCAGTCTTATTATCTGTTTATCCATTTGAAGTAAGTATAATCACCCAGAAGGGGGAAAAACCTGACTCTGTGGTTGTAACGTTCCGTCTCCCGGGAGTGCTGCAGGCCCTAGTAGCCTATAAAGGACGGCGTTCGAAACCCCCGCGAGCAGAAGGCGGGAGGGGGTAAGATTCAGTCTTGCATTATTAGCACACTGGNGAATAAGCACTCTTCTGACCCAATTCCTTGATGCCTCGTGCCTAGCTCAATTGCGCCTGACAAAAAAACTTTAAAGTATATTTTTTATTATATTTATATCTTTTTAATATTTTTTTAAAAAGCTTATATTTTCCTTTAAAGTTACTACTAATTAAATAATTAAAATTGTTTTAAATATTTTATTAACTTTGCTAAATGCTTATATTTTTATATTAGGCGTTTAATAAAAAAATATAATTTTTTATTAATTTTTTCCTTTTATTTTTACTTTAAAAAACTAAAAAACTTTAAGTTTTTAATAAACTTTCTTTTTAATAAACCGTTTTATAAAGTTTTACAGCTAATTTTATATTTAATAATTATATTAAGCTGCTTTTTTAATATTTTTAATATTAATTAACCACCCCATACTTGTAGAAAAGGAACGGAAACGGGACACACGCAAGTGCCAGGAAAGCCGGGATTGACGATGCCCAGTTGGTCCCAAGATTGGCATACATGTAAGACGTAAAAAGCGGGAATGCAGCTCCGAAGCAGCTGCGAATGACCGAGTTTGCGGCAAGAACAGACGCCGCGAAAATCGTGTAGGCATCAATCAGGTAGTTCATGATGCTCAAGAATAGCAACACCATTCCGAAACCGAAAGGAATGCCAGCAGCGATGCTGACAGCCCAATGGATCGATGTTTGGTTTGTCCAAGCGAACCAGAATAGACCGATAGGAACGGCGACGCCTCCTACCATTGCTGGGGGAAGACGGGCTTCTGGTGGTGCAACGCCGTTGTTTTTCGCCTGTACTCGCTGATAGCGTCCGTTTTCGGGAATTGTATAGATGATAGCAAAGACCATTCCCACCATGATACCCAGGAATGCCAGGCCACCGATACCCTGAGACCAGCCTCGTTCCTGTTGATAGACGATGGGGAAAGCTGCGAACAGCATGTAGAGAGTTCCGTATATGATGGCCATGTACAACGATAGAAGCAGAACAATAGGCTCCCGGAACAGTAGTACCCAAGGACGCAGTAGTGCAGTCTTGAATGACTCTGCCAGGTTGACTTTGCCCTGTTCGTGTTCCATCTTGCTCACATAACTCTTCCCCGTCAATCTGGACAGCTTTGCCGCTCGTTGTCGAAGTATGTATGGAGCATAGGTCTCGGGAACAAGAGCGGTTCCCAGGAGCCATAGTGTGCCCGAGAACGCGGCCAAGAATCCCATAACCCACCGCCAACCTGCCGCCTCACCCAGGAACCCTCCGATTATGGGGCCGAGTACCGGGCCGAGGAAAGGAGCAGCCGCGAAGAACGCCGTTGCCAGACCCCTTTCCGCCGCTGAGAACATGTCGGCGATGACGCCGCCCGAGTTCGCGAGGGGGGACGATCCGAATGCGCCCGCGAAGAAGCGGAGGACCATCAAAGTCTGTGTGTTGTTCGCCCCGGCGCAGCCGGCGTTGAATGCCGTCAACACCGCATACGTGCCGATGAACAGGTACTGGCGTCCAAACAGCTCGCTCAGAGGGGCCCATAGCAGTGGTCCTATGGCGAACCCGAGCACGAAGAGGGAGACGCCGAGAGTGGCGACGATCTGGGAGATTCTGAACTCCGCGATGATTTCTCGGATGCCTCCGGTGTAGGCAGACGACAAGAGAGCCACTGCCAGGGTTGTTAGGGATACCATCATTGTGATGAACCATTTCCTCGCTCTGCTCCAGAGCATGGGGTTTCGAGGGTCTCTGGGAATCCACTGGATAACATATGGGTCGCTTTCAGTGCCGGAGCCGGGGTATGGGTAGTCGAGTACTTCTGATGTTATTCCAGCTTGATCGGCAACGGTGCGCCATGTGGACAGTTTCGTCGGGGAGACGACCTCGCCGCTATGTTTGGTCTTCATGCCAGACGTTCTCGACGAATTGGCTAGTCGAGGGAGGAAGGGAGAAATAGAAGCAGCCGCAGCCAAAAATTATGACGAGGTGAATGAGTCGTGAGAAATACGGTCAAGCCAAAAGGAAGGAGATGGATGCGACATTATAACGCTTGACGAAAGGCGATACAGCAACATTTTGTAGGTACCTTGGTAGAGGGAAAAGCATTGCGTACGAAAAAGACCCAACCGGAATTCGGGAGTAAGACACCGACTCAGCGGTGGTGGCGCCTCTGTCTAGGGGTACTGCGTCAGTAGTGCTTCCTTTTTGATCTCCGAGAAACAGCTAATTTAAGGCTAGATTGACTTAATCGGCGCTCCGGGAATTTCGAATCGCCGACGTCCACCAGAATTACTACTGATCGTGGTTCCTCAATCGACAGGCTAAGAGGGATCGAACTGCCAGAGAACGACGCCCACAGACGTAGCACATCCTAAATCCGATCAGTACCTACTTAGTGTCTCACTGGTAGTGTTTGCCTCCAAGGAGACCATTTGCACTCTTCGTCGAAGGGGCGAATTGTTGAGGGCACTACACCTAAGTTGACGGTACAAGTTGCTGGTCGAAAAGAAGATATATTGTCCAGTGACCTAGACTGAAGGTAGATTGGCTTTGGGTATTTACCTATCGATGAAATCAAGTTGTTGGACTGGCCTTCAATTTTGTTATTGGGAGGCCCGGCTCGTGTGGGAGGAGTTTGCCAGCTGGAGGAAGTCCGACAATCAAGCTCAGATGCATCTGACGACGTTATTAGATCGTTCTAAAGGATGCCTCGGGCGTGAAATGCAACTGTGAAGGAACATGTTCCGTGACTCGTCGTACTCGTAAGTATTGCCAAAGGGTTTCCTTTGCGAAAAGACAGTGCCTGATCTTGGTGATAATGTCAACTGTTACATAGGTATCCATAAGCAGTTCAATACCTCGATTCGACAACACTGCACACCGTCGCGGTTCATAGTCTAGCTTCTATTCCAAACTCGACAATGATTCTACGCACCCGTAGGAAACATCAGACGGCTCATTCTGAGGGTATCAGATATCTGGGAACCAAACGAGTGCAGCACGAAGCTGCTCACCAGCCTCGAGTGGCCACACAAGTACTTACCCCCACAAGACTGCCTGATATCATATATGCTTCGTGAATCTGGTACAAGCAAAATTTCGGGAGCATCTGATCTGTTCGAAGAATTCTTGCCGCAGGACAGGCAACGTGAGCTTATTGCCGCCAGGTCAAGCAACGGCGGACTCGGAGTGGATGACCACTGGCGGTGAGCCCCGGAGTTTTCATTGACGAAGTCGGCGACACCTTCACGAATCCAGTGAAGATTATAGGCTTCGGGATGGGAATCCTTCTCCCATCGTTGTTCAGGTCTTTTCACGAGCTAGGTGACGGAAAACTCGGGAGAGTGGTTGAACCATCGCGGGCCCTTAAAGAGAGGGACGGAGCTGTGAGATTCTAGTGATGGACAGACATGTCTGCCATGGTCTCTCGAATATACTTCTGGGTACAAGATCTTGCTCGCGTCAATCTTGGCAATTGCAAACATTGGAGGTGTCAAGGTACCCTGGGCTTGATCGAGACAGCCGGGCCGAGACTATCAAACTCCGCCCAGTCTGCCTTCAGTTGTTGCTATTCAGGCCAGAGTTCCGGCCCGGAATTGGCGCCGAAATCCTTCTAAGCCTCGGCCCTCCTTCAAGATCGGCTGAACGCAGATCTTAATCATCCGATCAACCGAGCTGCCACTGTGAAAGTCAAGCGACAGTAGATGTACCCCATGTCGACGTCATAGCTTTTCCAGGCATCTTTGTTGCTAGTTGCCAATTACATTTTGTGAGCATGCTTGGCACCGCGCGATCTGACGCAGGGCGATTTAGTGCAATCAGGTCTAAGGCTTGTTCCACCTCTCGGGTAGTTGAGCCGAGATCACCTTTATAAAGGTATTAATTAGTGAATCAGAAAGGGCAGGGGAATGTGCTGTGTACTAATAGACGCAACATTCGCACCCATCCAGCCTAAAATGGGTATAGCAACCACTTGGGCTGGGGCAGTCTTGTATTTAGTTACTACGTGGGTACTACCTATATGGTACTGTAGGGTAGTACCTCGGCAATCCCTAGAATTGTGATCATTCAAATCAATTGTTATCTATTCGGCAAAGAAAACACCAATGTTGTAGCAGAGTGTATGTAGGTATTGCTAGAAGCAGCCGTGGTCCGTGAATCGGTTGCCCAGGCCTGGACAAGGTCTTCCCACCTCGATATCCCCCCCTTTCGCCCCCTAACAGACGTGCTCTCCCACTAGGAAACGTTCGGGTCCAGCCGCCATTCCAGGCAGTTGTTGGTCACGTAGCCGCCCTGCTTGCTATTCACGCCGCCACACTGGCAGCTGTCGGCGGGGACATTGAGGTAGCGGCGGCAGTCGGCCGAGACGAAGTCCCACTCGCACCCGGACTTGAAGTTAGCGACATGACGATGGTGATCACCTGGTTGTTGCGGACGTTCTGGGCCGCCGACCACTCGCGGAAGTAGTCCTCGTCGAAGTGGCCGACCTTCTCGAGCTGGCCGCAGAAGCTGTTGATGGCGCCGTCGATCTGGTCGTGGTCCGCCTTGGCCCCCGGGTTGTAGCAGTGGACCTCGTTCTCGGCCGGCGATGGGTGCGCCAGCGCCGGCGCCGTCGGCGTCGCCGGCCCCGTCACCGGCGGCCGGGACGTCGTCTCATCGGCCGGGCAGAACACGCCCTCGTCCTCGGGGTTCTGCTCCTCCGGGTCCTCGTCGCCGTCCGTGTGCGTGTACGTCCGCCGCCCGGCCCAGTCCCAGTCGAAGTAGCCGGGGTTGCAGGACGGGTCGTCAAAGTTGCAAGGGTCCACAATGGGAGCCTGCTCGCCCGTCTTCACTATCAGCGAGCCGGGCCACGTGCCCGCCGGCAGCTTCGGGGCGGCCAGATGGGCGTCGTGTTTGACGCGTCAAACCCGGCTTATAACACCGCCGAGTACAAAGCCACCTCGGCGCGGCCGGAGGGTATTGTTATCAAGCTCGTTAGGGCCCCCATGTCGTAGTGGGATCGACGGTATTATCTAGGGGCTTGTTATTGTTGAGGGGGGGGGAGGAGGGAGAGGGTACCTTTGCGTGTGCGTGCTATATGTATGTATCGTCAAGTTAATTGTAACACGATGGAGAATGACCTTTGTCGAGCCAACCTCTGTTATTCAAAAATCTGGACTCCCGTAACCGGTTGTTGTCTCGTGCTCAGCATCCACGAGGTTCACACATAAAAGCAATAGAAAATTACTGCCCGTTACCATTCCCAGCCGGCCTCGCCCGTTGGATGGCCTCGCTATCCTCACGAAGACGTTGTAGATACTCTTCCGAGAAACCCGTTAGCGGCATGGGTTGTGGAGTCTGTCCAGCGGCGATTTGCCGGAAGAAATCGATCATGCCGGAACTCAAGGAGGTCGACGACATGTCAACCGCGGAGCCCAAGCTCTGAGCGGGCTCGCGCTGGTTCAGCGAGATGAAGGACAAGTCGGGCATGAACAGATCCTGGAACGGCGTGTTTGGGGGCAGGGGCTGGCCCTCGTGGACACCCTTGGCTTCGAGGACGCTGCCCCTGACGGTCTGCAGCCAGTGGTGCACGGCCGTTACGTAGTCGTGGATAGTGATAAACGGCTGCGATGTCGACCTAACCGTGACAGGGGCCGGCACGACAGGCCGGCTTGTATCGCAGCAGCGCATAAGCCTGCGCCTGTCGCCGTCGTCGACGCCCTCGTCGCCCTCGTCTCCCTCGGCTCCCTGAGGAACGTCGACCCAGACGGCTTGGTCATCATCTGCGTGGGGGACGTGCTCCTCGACCCAGGTCTCCTCCCAGTGCTCAAAGTCGGACAGAGTTACGGTGATGGATGAGATGGGAGGTTCGGTCAGTGCCGAGGCCGAGATTGGGCTAGTGGCGAGGTTAGTCCTGCTACGGATCCTAAAGTGTTGCATTCTAGAAAAGTGATACTGACTGGAAGCTGGCCGGACCGGTCTGGTAGGGTAGCTGCGGCGAAGACGGGTCGCTGGGGTTCTCGGCAACGTAGACGCAATTCTTAAGTGCTCCGAACGGCCTCCATCGAACACGCTGCATGTCCTGCGAGGGCCAAACAGTGTGGCGCGCAGAAGCGCGGTCTTCATACGAGGGGATGGCCTGCGAAGTAGCCATTTTTGGGTGGATCACTGGAGCAGGCGTGCAAGTATGGCCTCTGGCGATGGCTTCCTTTCTAGATTAGGCGACTGTTATCAAAAATCAACGTATTCTAGAGCCATTTTGTGCCTGCGTGCCATTTCGACGTAGTGCCGTCTCATGGAGATTTGAGGCTGAGTGTTGGGCCTAGTGTGGTTGGGCCTGCTTAGGAATCCCTGCGCAGGCCCCCTTATTAAGAAGCCCCTTGCGCCACGACTGCAGCCTAGAGGGCTCCTGCTGGCTTTTCCCTTCCTTCTTTTTCTTCCTGGGCCAGCCTTCTTTAAGAACCCAAATAATTTGGTGCAAACATCGAGTCTTCGTGCCATAAGGCCCAAGTGACGACTTATAGAGAGGTATTTGTTAAATAGGGGTCTTAGGAGGTATTTGTGTACCATCCATTTCGTTTTGTGCAGCAGCTCTTCCAGTTCACACGAATATCCGTATTCTTAAACAAAAGGACCGCGGATTTCACCGTCCGGTTCTGTCTTCTCTCCTGGCATAGGTATCCGTCACTCGTTTATGATTCCTGTCGTCCTGCGCCCCGGCCTCCTGCAACTCATCGACTTTCTTGAAGATCACATCTACGCGTACAGACCGGACCCCACGATTTCAACATGCGAGCTCACTCACTTGCCCTGGTGTCCGCTGTTGTGGCCGGTGCGATGGCGCAGTCAACGTCCGTAACCAGCTTGTTCCTCTACGGCTTCGAGGGCGAGAACATTGTGGCGTCCGTCGTGTCTGCCGCGCCTGAGGAGACGACGTATTCAGTCAGCTGCGCACCCGGCACTGACAGCAACGACGTAAGCCGACCAGATCACAACCCGTTGTCATTCTGGCGCGAATGCTGAGGCGTACAGTGCGGATTCGGACCTGGCATCACTGCTGTTGTCAAGAGCACGTCGGTTATTGCTCTTCACCTCACTGAGGCTGACGCTCTGTGGGTCTTCCCCGCCCCTCAGACACGCGTAAGACCCAACAACGGCTAACCATGCGCAAGAACGATGGACGCCGAGTGCTCCGTCACGTCCCAGACCGAGGCGGACTGCACGCGGACGGTCCAGGGACCCGAGGCCAACTCGCCCGGCGTCGAGATCGGTGCGCTCAGCTGTCCGGACTGCGTGTTGCCGGTGACCATCACGGCTGGCCTGGAGAAGATCCTGGCGGCTGGCACGGCCGAGCCGACTGGATCTGCGGCATCAGGTCCGTCGGAGACCGGGGCTTCTGGGTCTTCGTCGGCGACTGCGACTGCGACTGCGACTGGGGCTTCCGGCTCGGCTGCTACGACCACCTCGGCTGCGAACGCGACGGAGACCAACGGTGCTGTGGCTGGGGCAGGGCAGAACCTCGTTCTCGCTGGGCTGTCTGGCTTTGTCGGGCTCGTGATGGCACTATAGATGACAGGTGAGAGCCATAGAATAGCGTGGCAACTTACGAAGAGTGCTAGCTCAGGTTGCGTATGCCCTACGTATTGGGTGGCCTTGTCTTGAAAGGTGTCAGTGGGCATGTTCTTCCGGCCATGGCTGTGTGATCACGATGCTGTAGTTGTTGTCGGGAGGCCTTGGCGACAACCTTGCGCCAGCTGAGTCGACGGCCGGCCTTGAGGCACGTTGTGATCTGCAGGGCTAATATCGAGACCTCATTCTGAAGCCGGAAAGCATTCGTCGGCTCGTTGGCTCGTCGAGTTGTTGCTGAGAGACAAGAATGGCGGGGTGAGTCGTCGATGGGGTGGGGGGGTCCGTGGGCAAGCTGAATGCGGTGAGGGTGAAGCTCGGCCCCATGTTTAGTGGGTACGTGCGTGGGTGCATGGGTACGCAGGTACAAGGAAGGATACGTGGGTGCGCGTGTGCGTGTGTGCTGCGGGCACGGACATCAGAGCAGCTAGTGCCCATGTTGCCAGCCAATCCCGGACCAGCCCCTCTGATTTGTTGCGCAAGGCAGGACCTGGACCAGCCTGACCAACCATCTCCCCAAAACACTGGCTGCCGTGCGCCGGCTCTGCGCTGGTCCTGCACCAGCTCTTGCTTGCGCTGGCTGGCGCGGGCGCTGGCCCTGCACGGCTTCCAGGCTCTTGTACACTCATTCGCGTTCACCGTCTTCCCACCCCCTCTCGCTCACTATCTTCTACCACCACACACCACCACCGCCTTTACCACCACCACCACCTTTACCACCACCACCACCACCATTCGCTCCGCCGCCGAAATCCAGCTCTGCCACACGGCGAACGACACCTCCACCATGCGACCGTAGACTGAATTTACAGCTCTCCCATTTCTCCCCTCCCCCACCGCCGCTCAACAAGACGCTCCAATCAACATCGCTGGGGATCGGAGGAAGCTCGATTACTCCTCTCTGCTGTCGCGCGGTCGCACTCGTTTCCTGCCGACATAGCATGCTTGTAGACTTCTTGCTTGGCTTCGACCACACCTAGCGACCGTTCCACACAGAGCGCTATTCAATACACCCATCATGTCTGCTTCAGACGCCGCTGTCGCAAGGCCCGTCGCCACTGTCGAGGAAGACACCGTCGTGAGTGCTTCACAACAGAGTCTCACGAGCCTCCCATCGACCGAGGGACCCGCGTCGCCCGCCAACCCACCTGGAAACTCATTCAAGTCCAACTTGAATGACGATCGAGCTTCCGTCTCCGTCATACCCTCGTCCTTGACCCCTCCACCATCTTCCCAGGTGCCTACCAGCGGCGCCAGCATCACCAGGGCCTTGCCGGGTTCCCATAGGCAGCGTATGCTGTCACCCCCAGTCACTGGACTCAACACAGTCCGCCATGACGCCACGCCTTCCGGGCTCTATACTGCACCGAGGCCAGATGCGGTCGTCGCTGCCTCGCCCGATGTGCTTCGAGCTATGCTCCAAGCTTGCATCGCAGAGCACACTCGACTGAAGACGGAGGCCGCCCACCACAAGCTTCAGTACCAGCTTCTCAGCGTCCGAGCCGACGAAGATGCGCACCGCGCCGCCGTCGAGCAGGAGCTGACGCTTCGTCAGCTCGACGCTTTGCGCAGACAGAAAGCCGAGGCCCCTGCCCCGCCAGCCAGGAAGATCCCCAGCCCTAGTCCCGAGATCTCGCAGGCCATGTACGATGAGTTAAGGGACCTGGGCGAGAAGGCCATCAAAGACAACGAGAAGATTCGCAAGGACTACGAGGAGGCATGCAAAAGGCTCAAGGCGGCCAAGAAGCTCATTGTGCGCCAGGAGGAGGACATGGACAGTTTACGGGAGGAGAACGAATTGCTACGGAATCGCTTGCAAGACAAAAGAGAACTCTGGAACCAACTGGCAAGCCCGGGGGGCATGTTTCATACCCCAAAGACTACACATGCGTCCCCTGCGCAACATAGGACGACCCCACGACAGACGCCCAAACACCGAGGCGGCCAAGAGCCTTTCGCCGTCCTCCTCCAGGCTGCCACGCAGGAAAACAGCAGTGCCCCTTCCACCCCAGCGACCCCGAATCGATCAGGTGGACGGCATCCCCTGAAGCACTCGCGCGGCGTTCACTCCCTGTCGTCTCTCCCAACAACGCCGAACCCGCCCAGGCCTCGCGGGTCTGATTTGCTGCCAGCAGCTGACCTTGTGCCCCAGACGGAGCCGCCCCGTCGCTTCACCAACCGAAGTTTTATTCCAGAGACACCCGAGCGCAGCCTCAGCTTTGCCCGGAACGAGCGCTCCAAGCGGGCTCACCAGAGCCGGGAGAGTACCATATCGGCTGACGACAACCAAGAGCTTGCGCGAGCCGCCCTCCAATCAGTAGCGCAACAGGTCGCGTCCTTTGCCTCGCGCGGTTCGCCCCCACCGCGACGACCCCTCCCGTCTCAGCGCAGCGAGCACACCGAAGCTGACAGCCAGGTCTACGAGAGCCAGGCCAGCCAGGAGGCCTCAGCGATGCTGAGGAGAGACCCGAGGGAGAGCTTTGAAGTTGCGAGCTCCCACAACTCGAGGGATGTGACGCCGACGCCCATCGCGGCGGAGAAGAGCCAGAGGACGCAGTCCACGTTGAGAGGCCCGGTTAACAAGCCCGGACTGTCTGGCAGTGCGAAGCGCAAGTTTGACGCCAGCCTCGCGGATGAGGCAAGGCGCGCCGAGCCGACCAGCCCCACTAAGAGGCTGAGACTGGCGGGTGGCTTGCGCGAGGGATCCTCCCTCATCGGGCTTGGGATCCGAGACTGATTGCTATGATACCCCCGACTGTTGCACAACTGCTGTTGTTTTCTTCGGCCGCCGTCGAACTTGGTCTCAGGGAATGGGTCATTTGCTTCTCAAAAGTCCGGCCTCGCGGCTGAGACCAGAATGATACGGTAGCGTTGCGGTGGTGTTTTCTCACCGAATGCATGCCTTGATGTGTGTCATATTACTTGGATAGCGTCACGTGGTCTGTCCACGGACAGACTTGGGGTTCGCTTTTTACTTTCTTGTTAGCTTGAAGATACTCAACATGCTGCCTCGGCTGGGTCGGTTTGGGAAGCGGCACTCTTCGCCTTGGGAGCCTGTGCGTTCTGGTGGCGGGGCGTTTTTGACACTGTGCACTTCCACAGCTTCATGGGACTGGCGTTATATTTTGGGCTGTTGGAAGTTGAACCCCGGAGTATACAAGAAAGACGAAATTTACAGCAGTTTTTACTGGATTCAGCACTCCTGGTGCTTTCTGTACCCGTTCGTAACCGGCCGGGCGTGGATGATTGACGACACAGCGAATTGCAGTGACTCTAGACAGTTGGCTCACACCTTTTCACGTTGTTAAAAACCACACGCCTCGAATATTCACGGCGACATGTAGAGCTCGCCGGTGCTGCTTGAAGAGAAAGTTCGTGACAGATTCGCGAACTAGAGGCGGCGGATTAAGGACGAGAGTCCCGGGTCGGAATAGCCGGGCTGGACTGCCTTCCGAATGCCCCGGGCCTGTCTTTTTCCCGACAAGCGTCTCCCCCACCGCAGAGCAGCGCTGCCTGTGGCCACTCAGGAGCTCTAGAGCTTCCCCGGAAGAGAGCTTGTCCCCTCCACCTTGCCTTCCCGACGCCGGGTGTTGCTCCCGACAGTTGACACTGCCGAGCTTTATTCCGGACATTATCGTGCCATGGCGCCGCGTCCTGCTCTTCTCCGTCCTTTTTTCTTTTGTTTACAATCTTGTATACGGCTTCAGGTATACTCATAGTAGATCCAGCTTCTCAATTGGCGTCTAGAGACTGTATCTCATTATCCAAAGGGACTCATCCGTCACCTAATCCGGCTCGCGCTTCGTTGCCCCCCACTGCTCCGGTCTCGTACGTCACCCGGAGTACGCCTCATACAAGATGGCCTCGCTCCCGAAGGGCATCTCTGCCGTCCTGTCCAAGGCCCCTACCGACGTCGTGATCCTCTCCTCGCTCCGCACACCCATATGCCGATCCTACAAGGGCCAGCTGAAAGATGCATACCCTGAGGAGCTGCTCTCGGTCGTGCTGAGGGCGACCCTCGACGCCAACCCGAACCTCGACCCCGCCAAGATCGACGACGTCGCCGTGGGCGTGGTGCTGTCGGAGCTGGGCGGGTCCAAGGCGGCCAGGATGGCCATGAACCACGTGGGCTACCCGTCCACCACCTCGCTGTACACCGTCAACCGCGCCTGCAGCTCCAGCCTGCAGAGCATAGCGGCGGTGGCGGGCCAGATCCGCACGGGCGCCATCGACGCGGGCGTGGGCGCCGGCATGGAGAGCATGACGCGCAACTACGCGAGCCGCGCCATCCCCGTCGACGTCTGGCCCGCGCTCAAGGACTCGCCCGTCAAGGACGCCCGCGACTGCATCATGCCCATGGGCCTGACGTCCGAGAACGTCGCCGAGCGGTACGGCGTCGCCCGCACCGACCAGGACGCCTTCGCCGCCGAGAGCCACCTCCGCGCCGCCCGCGCCCGCGCCGAGGGCTCCTTCGCCGCCGAGATCGTCCCCGTCACCACGCGGTTCCAGGAGGTCGACAAGCAGGGGAACAAGGTGGGCGAAGAGAAGACCATCGTGGTGACCGAGGACGACGGGATCCGCGCCAACGCCTCGGCCGAGGGCCTGGCCAAGCTCAAGCCCGCCTTCAAGCCCGACGGCGCCAGCACGGCGGGCAACTCGAGCCAGGTCAGCGACGGCGCGGCCGCGACGCTGCTGATGCGCCGCAGCACGGCGACGGAGCTGGGGCTGAGCGGCCAGATCCTCGGCAAGTTCGTGTCGGCCCTCTCGGTCGGCTGCGCCCCGGACGAGATGGGCATCGGCCCGGCGCTCGCCATCCCCAAGCTGCTGGGCCAGGTCGGCCTCGAGAACAAGGACGTCGACCGCTGGGAGATCAACGAGGCCTTCGCGAGCCAGGCGCTCTACTGCATCCGGAAGCTGGGCCTCGACGGCGACCTGGCCAAGATCAACCCGGACGGCGGCGCCATCGCGCTGGGCCACCCCCTCGGTGCCACCGGCGCGAGGATGACGAGCACCCTGCTGCACGGCCTGAAGAGGACCGACGGCGAGGTTGGCGTGGTCAGCATGTGCGTGGGCACGGGTATGGGCATGGCTGGGCTGTTTGTGAGGGAATGAGATAGCACACTGCCTGATATGCAGAACCAATACTCAACAAAAGTCTTTGCATGCACGTTGCAGGTGACCAGTACCTTCTCCTCATCCCCCAGACAGATCTGGGGCTTAATCCCAAGTATCACGTGAAGTTTCTGGTGTCGTGGGCCAAATCTGCTGTCACCCTGAGCCACCTGCAGCCATATCCGAGCAATCCGCCTTGTATTCGAATCCGGGCCAGAACCTTCATACGAGAGGGCGCTTTGCTTGTGGGGTTGCTAGCAGCTAGTCATGCTGAGTGGTGACATGGTGGTTCACGGAAGCACTCCAATTGCTCGGAGGGGATGCGCGGTGACGTCAAACGCGAACCATCCATCGTGCTGCTGCAGACCATCGCCGGTACTCATCCGCACAACGCTCTAGAGATGGTCTGTGTACATTCACCGCTCTTAATGTGGTGATGCTCACTCACACGAGACTCAACGAGCAGGCTCACGATGTCCTTGACACCCACCATTGAGACCACATCATGACGCGGAAACCCAGCTCCGGCTGGCGAAGATCGTCGGCCGATGAATTGCAGAACCCCTGGGAGACGACCGACATCGACGCCCTCGTCTCCGTGTCCCACCACCACAAGCTCTACGTCTCTACGTCTGGACCCGAGCGGGCCCCAGGCTCGCCGGTCGTGCTCTTCTTCGCCGGGGGAGGCACCCCCTGCGCGGCATACATCCGCTTCCGCCGGCTCCTGTCCTCCCACATCCGCGTCTACTTCCACGACCGCGCCGGGTACGGCTACTCCGACCTAGGCCGCGGGGACCCGGACTGCAGCAGCGGCAGCAGCAGCAGCGAGGTAGTCCTGACCGCGCAGCAGGCCGCCCGCGAGCTGCGCGAGCTCCTCCAGGTCCTGCGCGTGGGCCCGCCGTACGTCCTGGTGGGCCACTCGTACGGCTGCATCTGCGCGCGGGCGTTCCTGGCCCTCGTGGGGCGGGAGCAGCGGCGGGCGGGCGAGCCGCTGGGCTCCGCGGTCGCGGGC
>LJJS01000014.1:0-36047 GCA_001447215.1 Diaporthe aspalathi
AAGTGGCTCACGTGGTGATATGGCTCACGTGGTGGTAAACCACGTTAATGTAAAATTAAACTTTTTAAATTTATAATATAAATATATATTAAATTTACACTTCTATTTATAATTTTTAAAAATTATTTTAAAAATTAATAATATTAAATATTAATAAAGAAATATATATTTAAAATTTAAGCTTTTTAAATTTAAATTATTATGTAATTATATTTTTTGAAAAAAGCTTAATATTTAAATACTTAAGCATTAATTATAAACAAAAAGTAGCATTTTAAAAAAGGGATAGCACTTCCTACTCGCTTACCCTGCCGAACCACAGCAAGATTAATCCGACGCCTCTCTCATGCTGCATGAACCAACATGCATCCACTATCCCTCTCGTGCTCTACCAACCAACATGTGACAGTGGTCCTTTTGCGCCGATCTCGTGCATGCTGCGCCAACCAACACTGGTCAACAACCCTCTCTAGTGCTGCGCCAACAACAAACATCTCGCCTCTCTCATGCTGTTACCCCGCCTGTGCTGCACCAACCAACGCTGATCCAGTGGTCTGTGTACTGTTCACTTGTCCGTTGCGAGTGTTAATCAAATAACTACTGTAGCACATCATTGGACTTGTATTGCTTTTGAATTTCAACCAGCCCCCAAGCAGCCACATGCGCTTACAACCTCTGCGCTGCAATCTACGCCCTAACCTAGCTGGGGTTAACAATCCTTCGCCCACGTACCTAGACACCATTGCTTTAAGGCACAAAAATAATGCTGCAGGGTCAATGCCACCTTCTTTCAAAGAAATATCGTTTCCCGTCTCCTGGGATTGGTTGCCCAACTACCAACAAGAAGCGCGAGCACCGGATCCGCCGCCCCCAAGATAGCTCGGGGGTGCAATCTCCACTAGGGTCGCATCGGACCGTTCCATGACTGTGTGTAGTCGCAGCCAACCTCCTGCCATTTGAAGCAAGTAGGCGCTTGGAATCCCCGCTCCTTATTTCGCAATCAGTTCTGCGTCCAACACTCATTACTCCTTTTCACCCAGCACCTCCAGGTACTGGGCAGCAACATCAGACACGGCAGCCTCGAAGCTCTTCAACTCGCCAAGAAGAGTCTTCGCATCACTGGAATTGTAGTCGACTGGAAGCGTAGGAACAGTTCCCTTCTTGAAGATTCCTGCTTTCACAGCCTCGGGATACTTATCCTTGATCTGGTCAAAGATGGTTGTGTAGTCCACCTTTGTCGCAATGCCAACATCCTTGCCGGCGTAGGACTCGTCGAGGGCCACGCGCAGGTGGATCTCCGCCACATCGTCAATGTGGGCGAAGCCGCCCTGGATCGGGAACGGCAGCTCGCCTCCCAGCAGACCAACCATGAGGAAGTTGTTGGAGCTGTTCTGCGTCTGCATCATGCCGGCGTCGAGTGCGAGCTCATTGCGACCGAAGACGTAGCCGGGAACGACGTGCGAGATGGTGAAGTGCGGGTTCTTTGTCTTGGCGAACTCGTCAGAGTCCCGGAGCTCGACGAGCTTGCCGACCACGTAGGCCTCCATGACGTTGTCGAACGTCTTGGGGAGCGGGCTCGGCGGCGGGATGCGCGTCGAAGCGGACGCGGCCGCCCCCGATGGGCTAGAGGGATCGAGGTTGGCCACGATGGAAGACGTGATGACCACGCGTCTCACACTGGGTGACTTGAGAGCAGATTGCAGCAGACCTGCTGTCATCCGGACCCTAATAATCATTAGTACGTGCATTCAGATCTTATGTGATGTCTTGGGGATGCATGCAGTCCAGCTGCTGGAAGAAGGGGGTGCTCTGTACTCACGTAGGCTCGTAAACCTGAGTTGTGGGGTCAAATGTTGGCACCGGCACAGGTGAACCGGCGTGGATGACGTGAGTCACACCTTCCAAGACACTGTCGAAAGCGCCCTCGGCGGCGAGGTCTGGGATGATGACAGGCGACAGACGATCACTTGTTGTGATGCCGAGTTTCTTGATTGCAGGGTTGGAGGAGACTACTTTGGCCTTCTCTTCGGACCGAACCGTATAACGCACATTATGGCCAGCCGCAAGTGTGGCGAGCAGGATGCGGAACCCGATCAAGCCACTGGCTCCGGTGATGAGAAATGTCGCCGCCATCTCAAGAGCTTTGCTGTCCACAAAATGGGGTTACGACAAAGGTAAAGGGGATGGGCGGAAAGGATAAGAAGGTGATGAAGACGAGTGTGCTTGATGGAGGTCGGTGAGGAGTGAGCTGACTATGGTGCGAGCCTGGTTTATCGCGAAGGATTCCTTGTGTTTAGTAGTTTTCATTTGCCTGTCGTCGGCTAGCAATGCAAAAGCACAACCAACACAACCATCCAACTGATGAAACGTAACCAATCCACCTAACCAACGTGCTTGGGTTCTTTCCCAGAGCTCAGCTTGGGACACTCCAAATTGGCCCCCAGTCGCCGCCCCTGGCTGGAGCGTTCGTTGGGCACTCTGGCACTCCACCTGCATGTGGGTACTATGCAGCTCACTTGGGTGGGGAATCACTGGCGCCTGCAACGGATGAATATCACTTTTCATGTTGGTTGTATCTTGCGGCTGGGCCACGACGGGGCAAAAATGCAACAGATAAAAGCCAGGCGTTGCTCGACTGCGTGGGTTTCATTTCGTCTCATCAACTACCTATACTAGGATAACTCATCGGTAGTGGATAACCGCTATTTATTCACGTTTCACTATTCCGCCCTCAAACTATTCCTGAACCTGTTAAAGTCATCACAGGCGTGCGTTAAAAGACATCACTCGAAATGGCAACGGAAAAATCATTGCGGTCCATCCTGCTGGGTTGGTGGTCATGGCCCGAAGCAGCGGGGGCCGGTGTGGTTTTCAAAGAGGACGGCACGGGAGGGGTAACTCAACCCCACACATGTTCTCCTTCCCCCACTGATTGTTGTCCGTTTGGGTAACTAATTCGTGTCAAGTTGCTATGCGGCGAGTGGCCCATGCATTGGATCGCCGCCGAGCTCGAGTGGAAACCTCTTGGGGATTCAGCGTCGACTCTGGACCAGGTAGTGGATTTCAACAAGGACTTCGAACTCACCTTTGATATCGAGATGACACTTAGAAAGGAAGTTATGATGGAAGCGAAGGAATATGCGTATGAAGGGTTCAATGAGGTCTATCTCACCGATGCTGCGTTTCAGGCTAGGACTTATAAGGTGCAGTTGACCAAGAAGATATTCGCCGCGGCAGATTTGTCCATGTATGGATTGAGGTCAGCGACTCCTCCTGATGAGACCAGCGGTTATGGAATGCGCATCGTGTTCAACAAGTCGCCATATCCACCTGTCGAGGAGTGGCGTCAGGATGCGGGCCACATGTGGGATGGGGCTCAGGAGCGCAAGTTCTGGGAGTATCGAGACTTCTACCGGGAGACAGGGGAATCCAGGGCGCTGACACACGTCAACGAAGCCGTAATGGCAGAACGAAGACGTAAGGTTCTTGAGAGGTCGGCCCGCGAGTACCGTGAGCGAGAGGCTAGGGCAGCGCGGCTTGCGCAGACCTCTGGGAGCGTGGATGAGACTGGGGTACAACAGGAATAGTATGAAGAATACTTCCAAATCAAATTCGAGGGGAGTGAGAGGGGCAGTCGCCTGGGCGGAATCACTCTTGCAATAATAAGAGCTATAAAAGCGTTCTAACGTCCCCGGACGACCACATTCGCCCCCCCCCCCCGATTCGACACCCCTCTCCCACTCGCCTTGTGTCTCCGAAAGGCGGCACACCGGCTCACATAGCCATTCACTGCCTATCAACGATTTCATCGGTCATTGTTCAGGGATGAAGACAAAGAAATGTGTTGTCCAGGGGTAAGAAGATATTGCATCTGTAAAGTTCACCCCCTCTATAGAGCTCGAGGCACCGCTAACAGGGACTTCTTGGTAGGGGATTACAATGTTGGATGTAATTGTGTCCGATACCATAATTTTGCTACTAACTATTGAGGAAGCAAAGACAACCATTTTCAACCCCGACAATAGTTCCTCGACGCTACGATCTTGGCTGATGGGGTTGGTCAGGCCCACCAGAAGGGCTGGCTTTCTGAGATCGGAGCTTCAGGGAAATAGCAAGTTAGGCACGGAGTGGACAAGAGAAGGCAGGCCGCCCTATGAGCTCAATGAACACAGTTCCGCCTGCGGATATGGCTTGAATTTTGTCGACTATGAATGCTGGCGAAATCCTGATTCCAAGTCTCAGGCAGTAGACGAGGTAAGACTCCCGAGGTCTGCAGTACGTTCGCTTACCGGAACGCTGGGTGATGCCAGATGATGGATTGATGCATCCCCACGATAGTCGCGAGCCTTCAATATGAACTCCGGTAATGCCACACCATGCCTCTGAACTTCGCTAGAGATTGAAAAAGACCCCTCATCGGCATCATGTACATTGACTTGCGAGGTTTGTAGGGGCTCGAAAGCGGCAGATATACAATGCCCATCTGGTATTTACTACCCTCACCACATTTCAACGCTGCGATCTACCAAGCTTTGTAAGCTGGTAGCGGTGCTAATGGCCGAAAAGAAGCTTTCCGTCGGGTGAACATTGTGGCTCGAATGGTACCATCAGGCTTGAAATGGAGCATTGAGGAGACATACATTACGACATTTTGGCTTCCAGGTGACTCATCCAACTTGCATCATTGGGTATACAGTTAAAGACACTTGTGTGTCTACTGTGTGGGTTTATGTCTTATCATCTTGCCGATGAGGTGTGACAAGATCATCAGATGAGCACCTAGACACTCTTCGCCTATAATTGATTAATGCGTCAAACATCACGAGTCACGGTCCATCCCGCATCATTCCAAAATGCCAAATGTGAACAGGCGTACAGATATGGGCACAGAATGTAGTGGACTGTGTCGATCACCACCCTGGCGGAACTTTTGAGAGGGCAGAGAGACTACCACGGGATGGGAAACTAGCAGGAAGCTAGTGAACTTCCCTGCTGTTGACTTGCAACCATTGCAACTTATAACCGATTCCATTCCTCGCTCCAGAACTTTGTGTCTGATGGTCGTGGCATGAATTCCCCTGCGGACAACTGTAGCGCACTCTTTCGCGATGGCTGATACTGCAAAAGACTCGCTCAAACAATCGCCAGTCATTGAAAACGCACCGGGTATCATACAGGATGGTCCAACACTAGATTCACGGCCCGCGATACCAGGAACGAGAGCCATGGTGCGATTACCCTACATAAGTGCTAACTACACTCTCCTTACTCGCGATACCCACCGAAGTACCTCGCTAACAGTTTCGTCTTGCGCAGGGAGAACCAAGAGAGAAGCCAAAAGGAATAGGGGAATCTGGAACAGAAACAGAGAGGGAGAAGAAGCCCAGTCTCAAAATCATGGTCGACCTGGACCTGAGGGTTAAGCTCAAGGTTGAATTAGACTTGGAGGTCCACGGGACGGTACACATCGGGTTACTGTAGGCGCTCCAATTCTATTCCCACATATGCGCTGGGCAATATTGTGACAATTGTGCATCTAGTACTCCCTGACAGTGACTTCACATGGCTCGGCGTACCGTGGACTCCAATGTAATGCCGGGGTAGATGAGATGTCGAAAGACTCTCATGTGGGACACTCGAAGCGAATGGAATGGGAAAGATCAGATATAAACACCAATTCATCCACATAATCCTCGTTGCATGTTTGCTGGGCTATTGAAAATGCATTATCCGCAAACTTGCTGCCTTTAACGAAGTGGTCACCTTAGGTGTAGCTCTGATTCCTGATTCCAATCATCGATCCTCAACTACATCTTCTCAGCTCTCGTTCAAGCCCCCGCAGCCTCCTCGTCCATCAACTACCTACTCCTCGGCGGCTCCCGCCGACAAAGCAGCACAGCGACGCTCCGCACCGCTCGGCCACCAAGACCATCGTTTTCGCGGTCAAAGTACAGCGCCCACAACCCAGGGTACGCCTCGGGCTCGTCCTCGACGGCGAGGAAGCCCTCCCATCCTTCGAACGTGAGGCGGCGCTCGCGCTCGGTACAGTCCCACGGCCCTAGAAGATGGCCCCCCTCGCACTCAGCGCGCGATCCGTACTTGACCTCGAACGTATCGTGGTCCACGTAGATCCAGTTGAGGTCCGGGGGCTCGTCCCTGATCGTCGACACCAGGCCCTCGCCCTTGAGGCCCTGGCGGGCCCACTGCTCCTGGAGGACAGGATGCGGGAGGTAGAAGCCCGAGAAGAGGTGGCCGGCTGTGTTCTGTGTTGCTTCATGACCCTCGCTCGAGGAGATGCTTGGATCCTGCGTGATAGGATCTCGGGCGCTTGGGGGATCGCTGGATGCTGTCTCCAAGTACAGCTTGTGGTTCTTGAGTACGACTCTGGCGCCTTCGATAAGGGCGCCGTGCGGGCTTTGGCGTGAGAGAGTGACGACCAGGTGACTTCTGCGCCCGCGATGCTGTCTTCTCGTATTTTGACGCTGGCCGTGGTCGATCGCCTGCGTTGTGCCAATGATAGTCGGAACGGCGCCGACCGCTGTTAGGAGGGTGATCATACTGATTCGACGTATGGCTACGTTTACTTGACTTCAGTCCCCACAATGGCGAGGGGATAATCGATTCAAAACAAAACTCAAATTTGCCCTAGTCTGGTCGTGGGGCCCAAAGGCAATGAGGATTCATGAGAACCGAGCGCCACATGGCTTCGATGTTCTCTAAAGTTTGAAGTGATTTCAGGTCCGAGAGCACACTTACAGAGGCGCTGCGAAGTCACGGTACCACAGTGACAACCGAGACAGATGTCAAGACTGCCACCTATCTGTGGCCCAAATTTCGTCCCACGGTCTCATCGGGAATCCTAGCAACACGGCAGAAAGCCCCTGCTCGGGAAGCTGTTCAGCAGATTCTTCGGCAAACTTACTTACCTAGGTAAGCGAGACAGCAAGCTTGCCTGTGAACTCCTCGGAACACCCCGAACTCTTCGGCAGCATTGAGGCTTACCACTTCTTGAACCTGGTTTCACTCATTTGAACTTGTCTTTGGAGCCGGGTTTCAGGGGGCTTGAGACTCGCTCAGCACACTTCAGTCATGCATTATTCACACAGGAACAATACGCAGTATGAGGAGGTCAAGAAGTAATTTTATTTGTTTAACTGGTAGTCACGTCTGACGTCATCCGGGCCAGACACATACTAAACTTCCTTGCCCGCTTACGCTTTCCAAGAAACAATGCGCTTAAGGCAGCGGAATCGCCTGCTTGTGGTTGGTGAAGAGCCCCTCGGGGTCAATAGCAGCCTTGATCTCCTTGAGGCGGTCAAAGTTTTCGCCGTAGAGACGGGCGCTCCACTCAGCCTCGGTGAGCTCCGTGTCGGCGTAGTTGACGAAGCCGCGGAGGGGCGCGCCGCCGGCGACGACTGCCTCCTCGAAGGGCTTGATGAGGCCCTTCATGTAGGTGGTGCCGTCGGCCGGGTAGCTCGAGGCGTCGACCGAGTTGGCCTCCCAGCGGATGAGCCACAGGTTCTTGCCGTGGGCGTAGGCGGTGTCGGCGTCGGAGATGTCGCGGGAGACGCCGCCCCAGAGGTCGAGGAAGCCCGACTTCTTGAGGTCGGTGCGGTTGAAGGCGAGCGTGGTGCTCTCGAAGAGGATCTTGGCCTGCTCGACGGTCAGGGGGTGGTCGGTGGTGGTGGTCAGAGCCTGGGTGTAGAAAGAGCGGCCTCCGAGACTGCCACCCTCGGGCTGGTTCATCCCCGCGCCGGCGACGGAGACCTCCATGTCCCAGAAAGGCAGCTCGGTCTTCTGGACGACAGTGGTGTCGGGGGCGATCTCCTTGAGGCTGGCGACGAGGGGAGCGATGACCTGGTCGAAATCGGCCGGGTTGCCGTAGAAGTATCCAGCGCCGGTGTAAGGGGGCGCACTCAGAGACCAACGGAGAGCGAGCTCGTCGGGGCAGTCCTGGCTGAGTGAGTAGTCCTGGACCGCGACGAGGGCTTTGGCAGCAGCCTCAACGTCGACGTTGCCGATGGAGACGGTAAAGTTGACGGCCGTGTCGAAGAGAGGCTCATGGGTGTTGGTGGTGACGGAGAGGATGACACCGTATGAAGCACCAGCACCCTGGGCGGCCCAGAACAGGTCGGATCCCTTGGTTGCGGTCACAATGCTGCCGTTGTACAGCATGTACTCAATGGACTCGAGGTTGTCCATTGGCGTGCCGAGGTGGCGGGAGCTGGAGCCAAAGCCACCCCCGATGCTGGAGCCGGCGAGACCGACGTGAGCACCGCGGACGTGGGGAAAGTGACGGCCGGCGGTGTCCCAGAGATACTTCAACACGGGACCGACGTGCGAGCCACCGCCATAGGTGATACGCTGGGTGGTCTCGTCATAGGAGACCGAGTTGAAAGCAGCCATGCTGATGACCAGGCTGCCTGGGTCACCGAAGCCGTAGGCCTGGAAGGAGTGGTGGGCCCCGAGCGCAGTGGCCTTGGTGGAGGCATTGCGAGCGCAGTCGAGGGAGAGGGCGACTTGGTCATTGTCCTCGGGGAAGGAGATGGCTGCGGGATCGACCTTTATGCGCTTCTGGAAACCAGTTGTCTCGGTGGCCCAGGTGGGGTCGGTGCTTACGATGTTGCGAACACCAGCGGTGTTGAGACACTCCTGAAGAGCGGCGCCCTTGCTGGCGGTGTCCTGAGCACCGACCAGAGCAGGAGCGAGGTAAAAGAGTGAGGCGACGACGAAGCGTCCAAAAGAGCGCGTTGAATCCATGGCTGTCATATGTACAGTGGCACAGCCTGGGAATAAGAAATGAATGTAGGTTGAGTTAGTACCCTAGGTTACCAAGTCCAGGAGGCTCTTGGAACTGTCAGGAGTCCCGTGATAGACAGGTAGCTCATCTTATAGTTATGCGATGGGAGTCATGCCCGATACCCCAGCGGCCATTAGGTATTGTGGAGGACCAGACATGCCTGTCCGGCCTCACTGTCTATTGCCGCAAGGCGCAGGTCAACATGTTGCAGGGTTGTCTCCGAGAAGGTTATTCATCGTGGGGGATGGCCCCTTCGCTGAAGCCCCTGTTCAGATAACTGACTCGGCACACTATTCTCGACTGAGTTGACCTGCCTGTTTGAAGTGTCGCTAAAGCCTGGTGAATCCACTTGACGCCTGCTCAATTTGGGCAAGGTCTCATTACTCGTCTTGGAGCAAGAAAAAGCCAAGCATCATCCAGCATATAAATCAATCACTAATCCTCCGGCTCTTCCCCTGACTAACCTCTTGGCGGAATGCGTTTCCACGGCTGCTACCTACAGTGCCATCGAAGAACGTCGACTCGGCCGGAAAAGCCACGACCATATCGCCTCCGGTATACCTAGGTATGTTCATCGGCGGTGAGTGCAGCTTGCACGACGGCCTACTCTGGCCGACTAAACATGCACAAGTGAGAGCCCCATCGGGTGCTATACAGCCTCCCGAGGTCTCCCTCCGTCTCGGAGGGAGGAGCCTTGGCCCGCACCACTCGTGACTCGGCGCCCTTAAATTAGCGGTGTTGCCGGCGAGTACACGACCGATCCAGCTGGAGTCTGGTGATAAATGTTCGCTCCTGTGTAATAAGGTTCCTTATTTAATTACTATTTTCTCTCCGGAGTATTATTTGGCTGGCCCTTTTCCGGACCGTCTTTTTCCGGCTGAGATCGGCTTGTATGAAGTGAGCGCCGCCCCTGAAACGCCGCTGAGCACCGCTTTGCTTGCGTGATTTGAGTTGAGCCCCGATATGAGCATCGCCTACCGACGTCCCCCCATGCAAGCTGGAAAGGAGCCTGTGACTGGAAGAGTCCGCACAAGACAACCGGCAGTTTTCATTGAATGATGCAATCCACAACACGACTGTGCGAATCAAGTATGTCTCTCCAGTCGATGCCGTTGCCACTGGTCGGATTTGGGCTATCATGTATAGCTCCTAGACGCCAATAGCAATTGCTCTGCGCGATCCGGTATAGGGCCAGAGCCCCAAGAGATCCATCCTCGTCGAAGCCGATGAGCAAGCAATGCACCAAGAACCTATCCCCAGGTCTCGGGGCCTCCAGACCGTGGTAGAAGTCGTAGTCGACCGAGAAGGTGACCTTTTGATCAGGGGTACCGGGCAGGGTCATCTCCTGTTCACCGTCGATGAACTGAGGGTACTTCCAGTGCGCTCGCACGTGCCACTCCAGGTCAACCATCGGGCCAGTCATCTCCAAGAAGCCACCAGAGACGCGTCCATATCTGTTCTTATCCTTGAACTCCAGGTGCACGTGGAGGACCTTGCTTAGGGGCTCCACAATGTTTGAGATGTTCCTCGCCTTGCTGCGAAAGGAAACCCACGACCACGACGGTGCGACGTACGATACAGCACCCCAACTTGTGAGGATCAGAGGGGAGTCGCCTCTTCCCAGAGCATTCAGGACCCTCTCCCACAACAAGTCGCTGAGAAAAGAATTACGCCACAGCCCACAGAGGTATTCATCTGTCGGGTTGTGCGAGGCGAGACGCTGAGCAACGGCGGCAATGGCAGGGAGCCGGTCGGCAGGGACTGTGAGCTTGAGGTGGCTGTAGTTGAAGACGATCTCCCACCATATTTTTCGCGGAGAATTCATCGCGTCTGCATATGCTGCCTTCAGCGTCTTGTCGCTCAACTGAGGCGGAAGCAGTCGATACAGGCTCTCCTCAAATACACATCCAGATGCACACTCCAGGGTGAGCTCTTCCTTCCCGAAGAGGAGTACACGTCGCGAGGCCAGTCGCTCCTGAAAGGTCCAAGCCCGGTTGAACACGGGATACTCGACGCTCCGTTCCAAGGAGCCCCGCCAAATATCCGCCAGTAGTCTGGGCTCGATCCTCCCGCTTTCTTGGGGCACGTGGAAGGCGTATATGGGGAAGTCTTGGCCGCGATATCTGATGGTGAGAATGTGGCTCAGGCTCTCCGCACCGCGCTGGCTGAAGATTCCAGACCCGGTGTCCAGTGCGAGGGCTGCACAAAGGGTGACATGGGCGTGCGTGTACACTGTGGCCATCTGCATCGACTCGGCCTGCCAGTCCTCCTCATCGTCCTGGATTATGCATATGGAGTCGATCCATATGAAATCAAGGCCTAGCGTCCGCGTTGCCTGGACCGCATCTTGGAATGTCGCCGGAAGAGTCCCCCACGGTATTCGATGCAGTTGGCTAGACAGGTTCTGACGTGTGGTTCGGCAGGCGGGCCAGGCCTGACGCTTGCCCCAGCAGTAACTCAACGCGGCATACCTTGTCGTTTCCGGGATGTCGAAACGGCGTCGTAAGAAAACCCCATCCTGAGGATCATGGGGGATCTGAATAAGCCTAGAAGGTATAAAGCAAGAAGGCTCTCCCTCCGGGACCCGGCACTCAGAATGCTGCCTGCAACACTGCTCGATCTGGTCCCTCGCCCAAGCAAAGCTCCTGTCCGAGCCAGTGTGGGTGGGTGGTGGATCGTCTGGGGGGAAGCTTGGGACTCCGGGGGGAAGATTCCCTGATGTGCTTGCAAATATCTTGTATAGATGGCCCATGTCTGTCTGGCCCCCCCAGCCTTCACAGTCATCAAGGCGGACCCATGAGTCGGCGTCATCAGTGAGCCGGATGCGCTCGTGGTCACCGCCATCGGCATGGCTCAGCATACCAAAGAACACGGCGCAACACAGGTTGTTGGCTGACGCGGAAGCATGAAGACTGGCTCGACTGAGCTTTTCCAGGGCTGGCCTCCGCTGGTTGGACTGGAGGAGGAGGCTGTCCCAAGCGCCATCCCACAGGCATGTTGAGCACCAATATTGCTGTTCTTGAGGGTGATCTGCCCGCCAGTCATCAGTTAGTTTGACGGTTATTCTCTCGTTACCGTGGTGAGCTCCTGACTGCGGCCGTGGCTGGCCTCCTGCCCGAGGTTCATGGTCGAAGGACATTGGAATCGCGAGATAACATCGCTATGTCCACATCACGAGGGGGATGCGGACAGGCAAGCGGCCTGGCCGGGGACCCGCCCAAAATGAGCCTGCATGCTTATATAATTCAGCCGCAGGCAGCTGCTGGCATCTAGATAGCGATGGCGTGTTTCCTGATGAGATGGATATCGGGAGCATCAGGACGCCCACCCGGATACAGGGCAGCTCCAGGTAGGACAATACGGGTATCAGGGTGGCGAAATAGCAGAAAGATCCATAAGAATGAAGAAGCATTGTAGCGAGCCAGCATCGGCTTTGGATGGTCATGCAGGCTGGCATTTGTTGGGTAAGGGCAGCTGTTCAATGGATGGCCCCTCCGTCATTGTCATTGGGTCAATGCTTGGGAAGGGATTGGGGGGGGGGGCTGCAGGGGTACCTGACCCTGACACGGAACCCTTGGACTCTGGAACGAACACCTTACCATGTACGGAGCAAGGTGTGCAGCAGCTGGCCTGGCTTATTCGATAGAGCTCCGAAGGGCGACTGGAGCTCAACCCACCCAGCGACAAGACCACAAGCATCTCGCCATCAGCATCAATCCGACCCAGCTCCCTATAATACTCTACACCCCCTAACCCACCGTCTAGCCCCGATTGCGACCACGCTCCTGTCGTCATCCAAACCTGAACTACGCCGTCGCGCGACGACCAAGAGGTGCAGTCACCATGGCCGACGCGCAGAGCAAAGCAGAGAAGCTCGCGGCCGCGCGGAAGAGGGCCGAGGAGCTCAAGAAGAAGAAGGCTGCCGGCGGGAAGGCCAAGAAGGACAAGACCCCAGCAGATAAGAAGGAAGATGAGCCCGCAGCCGCGGCCGAGCCGGCAGAAGCAGAAGAGAAACCCCAGGACGACGCGCCCGAGGACGACGCGCCGGCTCCCGCGCCCGCAGCAGAGCCGTCCACCCCAGCAGAGGCGGAGCCCACCACAACCGCAAGCCCCTTCGCACCGACAGATACCGAGTCCCCGACGCGAGCAGGAGGCCTGGCGTCCGAGTCCACGGCGGAGCTCGAGGCCAAGCTCCTTGAGCTGGAGAAGGAGCTGGACGCCGTCAAGGGGGCAAGGGACGAGGCCCAGCTGATGGCGGACGCGCTGGAGAAGAAGGTCGTGTCGCTGGAGCTGCTGCACAAGGAGGATGAGTCGCACATCAACCGGCTACAAGCAGACCTGGCCGAGGCCAAGAACGAGACGGTGGACCTCAAGAACAAGCTCCAGAAGTCCGAGGCCGAGGTGCTGCGGCTGAGCAAGCAGGAGAACCAGGACAGGGGCGGCACCGACAATGACCACCTGGACGAGCTGGAGGACGAGGAACGGCAGAGGCTCGAGGCGCGCATAAGGCAGTTGGAGGCGGAGAACTCGGAACTGCAGAGGGGCATCTGGCAGGAGAGGCGGCGCGAGATGCAGCCGCCCATGGACGACGGCACGGGCCAATTCACCAACGTGCCGCTGTCGCCTTCCACTGCGCGCAGGCAGGGCGGATTCGGGGACTTCTTTACGACGGGGCTCAACGCCCTCACTGGCGGCGGCGGCGGTGGCGGGGGCCACGAGCACCACGACGACGACGGCTTCCTGGACGACGACGAGGACTTTGACGAGGACGCTTTCCGCAAGGCGCAAGAGGAGACTGCCAAAGCCAGGATCGAGCGGATCAAGGAGGTCAAGAGGGGCCTGAAGAACTGGGAGGGGTGGAGGCTGGATCTCGTGGAGGGGAGGAGGGGAGGCGGCGAGGGGTTGGGGGAGATATTCGAGATCTGAGGGGGGTTTGGGATGCGGCATGGGGCATGGGGCATGTCTGTTGTTCCAGTAGTGCTCATGACGGTAATGAAAGATGCAGATGCGTTCAAAGAGATGCCATGGTAGGTATAGCAGAGGCGGCGGCACCGCTGCATGACATGGGTACCTAGGTAGGTATTTGGGTACTCCAGTACTTGTAAATGATCGGGGGGAGGGCCTGCTGTGGCGGGCTCACTCCTAACCCTGACCCGGCACATCAACCAAAATAATAGTGGGTCACCAAATTCGTGCACTGCCCACGAGTGACAAACTCGCCTGCCTGGCTTCCACCCCTGCTTTTGCATGCTGCCGCCCCTCGTCTCTTTTTCTCTCTTTCCACTCGCCCTCCTGGTGCGCCGAATTCTTATCATTTCCTTCAAAACCACCACCGCCTCACCCTTCACATACTGCTACGTGCACTGGTCTCAGTCGCGCTTGGCGGCGATCATCCCTGGAAAAGGGCAACGAGCCCTACGCGCTCAGCACGCCCTTGCCGAGGCTGCACCCTCATCGCAATTGTTGTCCAGTCCTCTGTAAGTATCACCGCCGACGACATCAGTCAAACTCTTAGTATCAACACTATCGACGACCTCACCCGTCACCCTCACTCAACTCATCCTCTCCTTACCTCAACCTCACTGCCACTGCATCTGCGTCCACTGCATCTGCGCCACTGCATCTGCGTCCACTGCAACCTACGTCCCAAGCAAGCGGGCCAGGGCCATAGACGCGTCTGGCTCATGGCGCCCAAGGGCTAACATGCACCGACAGGCTGAATTTAACCGGGGTTGAGGCTTCCGCAGCCCAGCAGCCCTCACTCAGTGATAACAAGGTCCTGAAGTCGCTGCCGTTCATACAAGGCAGCCTGGCTAGTCATCATCAAGACCACCACCATCACCAGGATCCCCATCGCCGAGTCCTGGGTCTTGACATATTCACAGACGGCTGCCGTCTTGGGATCATTATCACGAAAGCCCTGGACGAATTTATCAATGTCATCCTTGAACATGGACCCCAACCTCTCTGCTGCCATGCACCCGCAGCAGGTCGCCGTTGCCGCCAACAACCTGCAGCAAGGTGCGGGACATCCAAACATCCTCCCTCATCCGGCCTCGACCCCGACCCACCACGGACCCGGCCGCCCTCCCAACTCCGAGAGACAGCTCGTCGTCGATGGCCGCCGCTTCCAGCGCCTCGAGGACACCGTCAACAAGCTGCTCGAGCTCACTCAGCTCATGATGAACCGCCAGGAGGAGCTCAACGACATCATGGTCCAGCGCCACCAGACCCTCCAGAACCAGGTCTCTTTCACCGAGGAGCGTCTGCAGCTTGCCATGGATAACGGTGGCAACCCGGACGGCGAGGGCGAGGAGGAGGAAGAGGATGAAGACGACGAGGACGAGCGCGACCCGCCCGACATGGCTTACCCTCCGCTCGGCCTGCAGTTTCGTCCGCACTTTGGCGCCAAGAAGGCTCTGGAAGGCTTGCTTGACAATATCAACATGTGGACTAAGAACCACGGGTACAAGTGCGCCACCTTGCGGAGTACACAAAAGCCGGGCGAGCGTGTTCGTGTTGCTATCCGCTGTGCTCTGGGCGGTGAGGCCAGGTACAAGATGACGGATGAGAATGGGGAGACGCTGATCCGCACAAAGAGCGGCCAGTTGCGCAAGCCCTATCGCAAGAGGACCAGCAAGAAGACCGGCTGCCAGTTCGGCTTCATCCTCGGAGAGACGGGCCAGGGAACAAACGTCTTCGAGGTCCGCTACCACCCCAACGGAAGCCCGCCGCACAACCACCCTCCAATGGAATTCTAGGACAAGACCGACAAGGCATCGGTTGGGAAGGCGGCTTCTGCAACCGATATGTCTAGGTCAATCAACATAAAAGTCACTCCGCCGAAGAAAGCGAGCGCACCTCCCCCTGGTCCCAACATGGCTGCTCTGGGCCCGTCCCTTTTTGACTTGCACGTCATCTGAGGAGATTCTTCTCTCAATACGCCGTTATCGTCGCCCGTGGTCAACCATCCAAGGGCTTACCGAATGGCACCTGCTGAAGCCAGGCCCGTCACCTAAGTAACCCTTTTTTTCCTACGCTGAGGCCCACATTGCGGAGCTCTCGTCTATCTCATTTGAGGGGGGTCGTAGGAGTCGAATATGTCTAGTTTCGAGCTGATAAAGGATCTGCACCGCTTCTTGTTCGCTCGGTCCGCCCGTATGTTTTCTCGTGGACGGCCCAGGCCGAATAAACACAGGCAAAGAGCTGGAACTTATGAAGGAGGTGGGTTGGTAAGAGCACGCCGGGGCCGGGTATCGGCACCGGCCATCTTGTTTGCCTTCCATCCCGCTGGTTCGTTATTCACTTGCGGAGGGATGACTTCATCAGTGGACTCTTTGTTGACTGAGTGCGCTGGCACATGCGTCAACAGCGCAAGGCGTTTTGGACGCGGGGCGGGACGCCTCTGCTAGTCACCGGTAATACCTGGAGACTCAATTGAGGGCACACCATTTTTTCATGGAGATTAGACTGAGGGTATCGTGACTCCAAATCCGCTGAGGGGCCGCTTCTGTTGATCTGCTCCGGCCTTGAAGTGTCTCACACTAAGTGAATGATTCAACAAGGTCTATACGGGGCCGTCGTATGGCCCCTGCTCACGATGATCCAGTCAGTGTTACTGATTACTACTTAAGCATTATGATGTACAATATTCAGGTTGTCATTCATCGGCCAGAGGTGCAACGAGACGATCATATCCATGTCGGCTTTCACCCGAATAGCCGACGTTGATAGAAAAGTCCGGATCTACACTACAGCCAAGGTGGCAACGCGTGTGGATCGGCGCTGACGAATACAATCCTGGAACTGCGCGCAACGTAAAAGCACCGCTCCGCCGCTTTGCTGAAGCAGAGCAGAAAATATGATAAAACATGTTGCCCCCATGCAACGTCGTCACGGCGGTGGGTTGCATCATCTCCGCAACACCTGCGCCAACAGGGCCTAAAAGGCGCAGAAAGACTCCGTCGCCATACATCGAATAGTTCTGGGAACGAGGAGCGCGAAGACCAATTTAAAACAAATAAATAACGAGGCATTCTGCTGCAGTGTCTCTTTCATTCCCACTTCGGGCATGCATACCAGTTCGACTAAGGCAGTAGATCTACTCATCGTGATGGCAAAAGTATTCATGTAAGAAAATGCCTTGTCTAGCCTCTTCACGTATTCGGTTGAATATCTGACAAGACATCGGATGGCCTCAGTGTTGGTGGAACCGGCCAAGCTGGCGGTGCTCTCCTCGATCTTACCCTGCAAAAGTACCCGCAACTCGACGTCATGGTCCTGGTCCGCGATGAGAACAAAGCAGCGAGGCTGAAGGCCAAGTACCCAACGGTTCAAACCACTATCGGCGACCTTTCCAGTTACCAAACGCTGCAGGACGAATCACGCAACGCAGACATCGCCATCAACGCAGCCCCGGACATCACCCACCAAAAGGGCATCTCGGCCATACTGGCAGGCCTCAAGGACAGCAGCCGAGCCCGCAAGGGTTTCTACGTCCACCTCTCGGGCGCGGCGACCTTCTACACCAAGGAACCCAACGGCCTCCTGGAGGGCCGCGTCTGAGACGACCAGTCCGACATGGACGAGATTCCTGAAGAGGCGGGGCGGCGCGTAGTGTTATGCGTTTGTTATTGGGATGCGCAGGGAAGGATATCATGATGGGTCTGAGGTGAAGAAGCGATACAGTTCTCTGTGGCCACCTGCGTGTTCGGGAAGGACGATCAAAAGAAAATGACCTGCGTGTCATGTGTGACAAAAATGTTGAACAGCCAATGCAAAGTCTGCCCCGACTTGGACCTCTTCCCCATGCTGAAACCTGGCAATTCTATATAGACTTTTACAGAGCTGGTTCAAGGCAGCGCTCTACTAATGGCGGCGCATACTCGACCATGACCACTATAGTCTGCAGAAAGGGGCCGTAGTTAGTAAGAGCAGGCCATGGTCAGCAAAATGCGACTCGGCTTCTATATGCCGAGATCTAGCTGGCACCCAAGAGCTCCAAGAGCCGGCCTATAAGTATAGGTGGGGTCCCAAGCCCAGGCTTTCGTAGGCACGCATCTGATAGCCACATATTTTGAATCCCAATATAGCTGAAAGTAGAGGTCGTGAGGAACCCACTGGTTGCTAGACACCTTAATCCAATGATTGATTCTAGCCCAACCCTCGGCCTGGCGAGCTATCCTCTCTTCGGTACCCTGAACATGCGAAACCTCGCTTCTTCGTTACTGAACTAGATTCTTGCGACGACGGTAATCCCCATCACCTTAATAGTATGTACGACTTTGGCTAGCTTATCCCAGAGCCCAGCGTGAATTAGGATGAGATAGAACCGGGGCGTAGCGTCTTCGACCTCACCAAGGTAGTTTTACAAGCTATAAGGAGGCGGGAGGGGGAAGCAATAGGAGGTACGGTCTGTTTCACAAGCCACTGTACCATTAGTGAAAGGCTGCGGAGGCATACCCACACAAGATAACAAAGGCTATATCGAGGAGGGTAAGGGCTGTACTTGTGCAGCTCACGGCGTCAGTAACCAGGAAGAGGATCTGTATTGCTTAAACAATAACGCCCGCAGTGTTATCGCCCACAGCACGCACACACACCGGGCGGCGAAGAGCAACTCCCACAGCTCGCTGGAGATGCTGATGGGGGAGAGGGCGAAGAAGAAGCCGCTATAGCGTATCTAGCACGACAGGGCTGGCTCGGTCCTAGCGCTGGAGATTGGCTGCCCACGCCCTATATCCCGCCAAAACAGATTAGCATGCGGTCTAAGCGTGTGGATAGGCTGGATAGGCGCGCAAGGGTAGTAGCGATGGATACGGGATGTAAGCATGGAGTGGAGAAAATGAGAAGTGAGTAGTCTAAGTCTGCATCCTTTAGACACTGCTATTAATTAATACTCCTAACCACATATGAAACAACCTCAGGAGTAGCTCACCACTTTTTCTGTCACCTGAGCGTACTTTATGCCTCTCAGCTATGCCGTCACCAAAATCACAGACAATAACGCTCGTATCCCTTCAGGGACAGAAGCAGTATTTGATTATAGGATAAAGTTTGGGCTCTAAGTGCAGACTCGTTTCATTGCTACCCGGACATCGATGTAGAAGACAGCTCTCTCTAGAAGTGGTACTGGCGGTCTCCTCCCAAGGTCAGCGGACACCTACCAGCAATAGACCTAGAAATACCTATAGCAAGTTTTAATACTACTCTCGAGTTCATGGAAGATAATAGGAGGCCTAATCTGGTTCTTAACCTACTTAAGTGCCGTGATTAGTTATAATATAAATCATATATGCTTCCAAAATCGAGGCTGGGGGAGGAATGACTCGAACAAAATAAGGGTTTAGGCGAGGTAATGTAGTACTGTGTGGTTATCACGAGGGTTATTGTTCAAATCAGTGACGGCGGCCGGGATAGATTCGAGGTGATTTCTTTTTGCAGGACGCGCTCTTCCGCCGTCCGTTCCCTTGGCACAGATGATCAGCACGAGCAAAGAACATCGCTTTGGTAGGCCCCATTTAGGACTCAGGTTCAGGCTCCTCGGCCTCGTCGTTGTTGGACGAGGTCCACGCGCTGAGGTCTTCCGGGAGAGGCCGTATGGCAGTAGTGCTATCCCAGTGGGTCCCTCTCCGATAGAAAGACAAAGCAAGCAGACTTGTCTAATAGAGATTCAAGCTTGCCAACCCTGGCCATCATCCATGGTCTGAGTGGCGGGATGGCAGGCACGGTCTAGTACGGAAGCAGGAAAAGAAAGGATTAACTATGCGGAAACTGGGTAGACATCAGCTAAGGCTGGACCACTTCAAGGGCAGTTAGCTAAAGCTAAGTCAGACCTGGCGGGCGCCTAGGGAGGGACGTAGTAAAGATGGGTATCTGAGATATGGGATTACTATATGAAAAGAATAGAGGGGATGAGTGATGTTGGAATCAGAATATAAGGAGGCTATAGGAATCACTCAAGGCCAATACGGTATAGATATGGTATATCCACCAGAATTTGGGTGCATAATACTTAGGCACTCAAAAGAACAACAAGCTATGGCGTTTATATTGGCAGGATAATCCAAACAGCTCAGCATGTAAAGACTAATAAGACGAGTAGGCTACATAGGTAGCAAGGCTCAGAGGCCCACCAAGTTTCCAGGGAGGCTCGGCAAGGTGGATGGTCTATAATATAATTAAATCTGGATAAGCTATAGCCTGGGGGGGTTGCCCTGGCGCAGAGCGGCAGTCCGTTCTCGAGACTTCAAGCAGGCGGGACAGGGTTAAGGCTGCATACAGACATTGAAGGGCCTTTTTGTGTTGACCTGTCCCGTTAAGTGGTATTGTCAATACATTCAGTGTATTTGTCTAGTCGGCAAGGGGGTTTAATCTAGTATTCTGTGTGCTCTCACTAACCTCGTTAGTATAGATGACTATAAAGACTGCCAAGGTTGGTTGCAAAGCAGAGGCCCAACTAAGGCGGAGACTGTGACAGCAGGTCTAAGTCCAGCGCCCGCAGTGGCATCCAATAGTCCGGTTCTCCAAACTCACATTGATTTCGGCGATGAGGCGTAGTATTATACGATGGCCCGCAAGAAACAGTTGTCATGTAGATCCGTCCCAATTCTGTGCAGTCCGAAGACCACCCAGAACGGTATTGCTCCTTTGCTCGCGCTATCAGTCGTTTCAGGGCCTCCCCCGACATATCCAAGCAGAAATTTCGCTTGTTTTTTCAAGTCAAGCTGGAGGAACAGCAAGTCTCGCGCTACGTGGCCAGGATGAACCACCGATGCATCCAAATGACACATCGGATAAATCTTAGCAGGGCATTATATGTAGCGAAAGGAAGGTCCGAAGAAGACACCCTTTCGATAATGAGAGCACTGGAGTCTGGGAATCTGGCAGGGCCGTGATCCTCTGCCTGTTCCGGGTTCGTCGAACGCTGATGGGATGTTGCTCGTGGTGTCTCGCAGTATCGCAGCCCCACACTCATGGATGGCCTGGCCTGCCTGTTGCTGTAGGATGCCAGCGTCTGAGCGCGACTTCCACCGCAAACTGGCGAACATGCCGCGTGATGAAATTGGGGCTGAAGCCAGCGACGTGGCACTTGGGGCAGACGAGGAGTGTTGTACCTGTCCTCCCTGATGATAAGGACCTCGCATGAGCCAACGTGCTGCCTCGCCCCAGCCGGGGTCCTGGAAGAGCAGGCCGCATCGATTTTCGCACTGGTGGCTGTGGCCGCGGCCGTCATCTTGACCCGGAGCCTCCCCCTACACGCCCGCCTTTGGGACTGCGGGTTGCTCTGCAGGCAGAGGCATCTCGGGCAACCTGCCAAGGCCGTTGTACGTGTACGCCACGCGCCTCCGGGTGGGGTTCACACGGATGGTGAGAAGTACCGAGTGTTGAAGGACAGCCGAGCTGTGGGGTTGACATCTACCTAGGTAGAATCCTCATGCCTGGTTGATTCGGCCCGGTAGGCAGCAGCGGTCTTCTGCGATGGCTCTGAGGATTGCCGGACCTTGAGCGCGGAGCGGCGGTGTTGACAGCGCCTATTATTCTAATCGCATCCTACGTCACGTCCCAGGCAAAGCGGCACCTGGAATGAGCCCCAGAGGATTGGTGCAGTGCAGGAGCAAAGCCGGCAAGACATGATCTGCTTCATGGGATGCCAAGGCGAGTCGCAGCTGCCAGGACCAATGTGTCCTCGCAACCAGGCCTGCCTCCTCGCTTACCCACCCCTATGCCCATCAAGGTCTGTGGAGTCTGGGATTGGGACGACCAGGACCGTGATGTGCAAGGCCAGGTTACCCACAGGCTCGCATTCAGCAGCAGCACAGACACGGGCTGCCGCGTCGAGAAGTGGCGCACGCACACAGACAATCAACAACACCATCAAGGGCTTCAGGGAGGGTCTTCGGCAGGTGACTCATGCCAGCCCAACGGTGGCAGATGGGCTAATATTGGCTAGGCACCCATCCCCCTCCCCCGCGCACGCCTCACAGGACGCCGTCTTTGAGGACGCCGTCGACTCCTACATCCCCAGCGCCGCCGCCGCCGCCGCCGCCGCCGCCGATCTCCTGTAGCTTGACGAACGCCTCGAGGAGATACAACGCGCCGTCGTGCCGAGGGCTCCCCGGCTCTGGCCTGCGACCCGAGCTGTCTGGCCCGAACTTCCCTGACTTCTTCCGCGGCGCGATCTCGGCGTCACGAAAGCTCCAAGTCGCTGATGAGGCGCCTGCCGTGGGCCGGCCGGGTCGACCGCCCCGTTCTCCCAAGCCGCCAGGATCAAATACCTCCGCCGCAATCGTGGAGGAGTACGTCTCAAGCTGCGAGGACGGCCGCGACTTCGCGTACCACGTGTACAAGATATGGAGTTTGGAACTTCTGGGGCGCACGCTTATAGGTGGAGGGAATGATTAATTAGGCTTTTTATGCTGCGTATATGGCTTTTGTGGCTGACCTAATTAGTAGGCCACTGGGCTAGGACTGGGAGGTTTATTTGGAGCTGGGTGGCTCCAACATAAGGCAATTTGGCGCTGGAGTTACGGCTAAGGCATGTTAAAATTGGTGGCACGGAGGCATTATATGGCACAGCTCGCAGCTTGATGTGTGTATGAGACAGAGAGAGGAACATGGTTTCCAGAAATGGGATCGCAGATGTATATACATGCCTTTGTATGGATCTGGAAATAAAGAACACTGCCTCAAGAAACCACGGTTTGGTGACTTAGAGACTGGTATGCCACATGTCCCTCCAGGATTTATCTGTACTAAAATCTGCGTCGAAGCCATAGACGTTGATAGTGGTCACCTCGAAAAACTTTGTTATAAATAAAGTGCGCACCAGATTAACCATTAAGCCAGCGAGAAAATCCTAGAAAGAGACTTGGGTTAAAATACAATAGCCTTGTGTATGTTTTACTCCGTGGGCCAGGCATCTAGCATCTCACAGGCCTCATAAATAGCTTGAGAAGTCCCATCGATATGTCCTGGCTCAAAGGGCGTGAAGTGATCTCCCGGTATGTCGATAACTTTAATCTTCGCCCCGACCAGCTGCTCCCAGGCGCCACTGCTAGTCCTCACGTCACTCCTGTCATGCAACCACTTGTTCTCCGGCAGCGCGCAACCCGCCGCCCTGAAGGCCTCTGACGACCGCAGTAGCACCACCCGAGGCATCGTGCCCTCGCGCCTTGGGTGGTATTGCCCGAGCAACGCGGCCCGTCGCAAATTGTTTCTGACTGCGAGCGCGCCGATTGATTCATGGAATCGCGCAGCCTCGCGAGGCCGCGTCTTGTCCGCGTGGGTGTGCTTAATCGCCATGGCGGCTTGGACGGTGTCTCGAGCGAGTGGGATGTGGTTCAGAGGCGGAGGCGAGTCGATTAGGACCACGCCTCGCACCAAGCACTCACCGCGTTCGGAGAGCAGGCGAGCCATCTCGAAGGCGACGATGCCTCCGAACGAGTAGCCACCGAGGATGATGCCGCGATTGTTAGAGCTCGGTCGGCTTCTCGAGACAATGGTAGTGTAGTCTTCTGCCATATCCTCGATAGAAGACCAGTCTTTGTTGGCATCCGAAAACATGCGAGGATCCTGTATTGTGTGTACGGCCCGATTCAGCGGTACGATGCGATGATACTCAAAACACATTCCGGCACCCGGATGGACCAAGTAAATAGGAGCCGATTCTGCCAAACTTGGACCCTTCTGGATTCGCATGGGCTGCTCTTCCAACCTGAGGCAGCTGCGAAGTAGCTCCATCATATCGTTCGATACTTTGGGCTCGTCCCCATCCTCTCCAGCGTCTACCGGTCTCGCCGTTCTGTGCTCGCTCGAGGTCCGCGCGTCCGTGGCTATTCTCTTTTCGCGTCAGTCCAGATGCATCCCGTCCCAGGTGTGAGTTGGCTCACAATTTGGGGAATATCTCCCGGCCCTTGGCGATACCATTCCCTCGGGAAATGGAGAAACACAGACAAGGGCTTCGACGTCTCCAACGGACTCGCACATTGATAGTTGAGAGACACCAGGCGAGTGGCCTAGCAAATCCTCGAGCTTCTTTTCAAGCTCCAAGATCATCAGGGAGTCGACGCCGAGAGATGCCAGCTTCGTCCGCGGGGTCAAAGCCTCAGCCTTCGCGCCTGTAGTCTCGGAGAGAATATCTATCACACCAGCCTCGATTGTCACCAGACTTTCCGTGGCAGTACTCCGGTTATAGTCGTCGACAGTCATTGCAAGCTTTGGCGCCATGGTCTTCAGCTCCCCGGATGATCTCTGCTCGTCCCGCCTGATCTTCTGACGGGCTTCCCCGCTAGTCTTTGAAAGATCCTCAGCAATCATCTCGAACCCAGCTTGAAGCTTGGAAAGCTTGGAGCGTTTGAACTCCTTTCATAACTGCAATGACTCCCTCGCCGTCAACAGCATGCACGTCAGCAAATATGCTTTCCGCCTCCGCAGGAACTAAGTAATTGCTGCAGTGCACATCGAATGCATGTCTTGAGCGAAACATCTTCCTCGGCATGCTGATTGACGATACATGGTGACAGATGCAGACCGTGTCAGCATCCACGTTCAAATTAGCCGCGAAGCCTGCAACATGCAGCATCGTGTCAAGAAGAATGGGATGGCTGGCGTAATTGACCTGTGCTGTCGTAGCAGGTAACTGGCAAGTTGCAAAGGACTCTTCAGCATCATCGTCGACGTAGAGGTTGCGGACAGCCCAGTATTGTGGGCCGTACTCGACTACTCTGCTGAAAATCTTGTTGTACATAGTGGCGGTGGAAAACATCTGGTGACCACCACCCAATTTGAAACTTGCTTTGCGACGAGCCAGTACACGCTCTGTCCGCTCCAATTTATCAGCAGACTTCAGTGGCGATTGGCGCTTGATTTTCCCGATGCAGTGGAGCTTAGGCTCAGCAAGCTTGTCCGCGTTGCTGAAGCTCGAGACTCGGAAGGTTTGACCGTTGTCCGTTTTGTCTCCCCGATGGATGGCGATGCTGATTGTCTTTGCAGAGTCTTCGCTGAAGAGTAGTGGTCTTGTGAAGGACATGTCAGACAATTTGAAAACTTGATTCTCGGCGTCCACACCCTCGGCATGTGATATTGCCGCCAGTGCCATCTCGGTATAAACAGAAGCTGGACATAGCGGCTTTCCACAAACAACATGTCCCTGGATCAAGTCCCTCAGGCCCTGAATGAGAGTGTGGAACTCCGCCGACGCATCGCCAGTCGGCTTAACGGACTTCCCAAGGAGAGCGTATTGAGTCCCTGCCGATCTGCTTGGACTGTTGTCCCGGATGCCTGATGCCACCTCACGGGAAACTGGACTGTGATATTTCTTCCGAAGCATTGGGGTGGCAGGCAAATCGGTCATCTTCGGATTCGAAGGCATACCTTCGAAGACTGCCCGCCACTTAATGTCCAGATTGTCTTTGTAGACTGCACAGAAAATAGCAGACAAGGTTTGAGAAGGGTTTTGTCCTTTCCTCAAAGTTGAGAGCTTTTCAGACGTGCCGCCTGACAGACGAGATGCGACCTGAAGCAGTAATTAGTAACTTAGAAGTCGAATAGAATAGCTTTAGTACGTTGAAGGCCAAGGGCTCACCATCGGAAGTAAAACTGGATGTGGTCCGACCTCGATCCAGCGTCCATGAAACATCCTGTCATACTGCCTCAAAATAGCCTGGATCCCACTGTCGAAAGCAACCGTGTTACAACAATGCTGCGACAAGTATTCGGGCGTGAAGACTTGCTCTCCTGGCTGAACGACCCTTCCAAGCACGTTGCTTGTGATCGGGATTGCAGGCGCTGCAATATGTACCTGTGAAGCCATACGCATAAAGTCTTTTGCCACCTGATCCAGGGCAGCAGTGTGGTAAGCAAGCGGAACATCGAGGATTTTAGATCTCCTTCCATGCACTGAGATATGCTCCTGGAGAATCAAAAGTTCCTGCTTGTCGCCACCAATAACGCAATCACCTGGTGAGTTCTCACAGGCCACGCTCAACTTGAAGTCCGCAAATTCGGTTCGGCTGAGAAGCTCTTGCTGAACCTTGGCGGCACTCATGTCCACAGCGAGCATTGATGTTTCCCAAAGTTTGCAGGAGCCGACGATAAGGCGCGCTCTCTGTGCCACGAGCCAAAGGCCGCTCTCAAGGTCCAGTACACCCGCAGTAACGAGAGCCGCATATTCGCCCAGACTGTGTCCCGACACAACCAGTGGTCGCACGCCTAGATCCATCAGGACCTGTGCCAATGCTACCTCGAGCACAAATACACCAGTCTGAAGTGCTTCAAGAATCATCGGGTCCTGGGGCTGATGTGCTGCGTCCTTTTTAGGCTGCATGACCTCCAAGCAACTCGGGAGACCCCACTCGAGCAGTAGTTGATGGCATCGGAAGACTGTTGACCCGAACTTTGGGCATAAATCCATCAATTTGCTACCCATCCCCATGTACTGTGAGCCTTGGCCACTGAAGAGAAAAACCGTGGCACGGCGGATATCTGGCGCCTCCACAATTTGTGCGTCCTTCAGTTTCGCGATCAAGTCCTTGATCGACGAGGCTTTCGTTGTTATTCGGCATTTTTGCAGGCTTCTGCGCGCGGTGCTCGTGTAGCAAACATCTGCGATTGACAATTCGCCCTGGCGTTCCGCGAGGTACGAAACGAGCGATCCTCGCAGCTGCTGAAGCAGCTCCGCATTCCTTGCCGAGCAGCCAAAGACGTGAGTGACAGGGTCCTCGGGCTCCGGCATGTGCTTGCAAATATCAGATTGATGTTGTTGTAGCAAGAGCGCTACATTCGAACCAGCCGCACCGAAGTTATTCAGAAGAGCAGCTCTTCTCTTCCCTGGTGGAGGATTCCAATCCACTGGTTTGGTGCTGATAACTGTCCCGTCTGTGGCGAGATCCCCGATTGCCGGATTCAACTCTTTCAGCAGCGCTTGTGGCGGTACGCGCTTGTGCTTGAGCATGAGCAGCAGCTTCGTCAATGAAGCTACACCACTGGCAGCTTCACAATGGCCAATGTTTGCCTTGATGGACGTGATGTAAAGTGGGTTCGCCGGGCTGCGGCCCCTGCAGAACACATTGCGGATGCCTCTGACTTCGTTCGGGTCCCCGGCCGGTGTCCCGGTCCCGTGTGCTTCCACAACGGAGACGTCCTCATGTCGCACTCCCGCCTTGGAAAGAACTTCCTTGAAGAGCTTCTCTTGGGTTGGTGCATGTGGGTGCGTGATCGAAGACGCCAGCCCGGACTGATTGACCGCGATGCCCTTGATGACGCCGAGAATATGATCGTTCTCGTTGACAGCATCGCTGAGACGTTTCAGGACAACGGCCGCACACCCTTCACTGCGGCAGTACCCATCGGCAGCTTTGTCGAAAGCTTTACATTGTCCTGTCGGGCTGAGGAAATGAGCCCTGTCGAGACCCAGGTACATGTCTGGGCTGGTTATCACGTTGACGCCTCCAGCCACCGCGGCTCGACATTCGCCAGCTTCGAGAGCGCGCGCAGCTTGGTATATGGCGACAAGCGAAGACGAGCAAGCTGTGTCCAACGTGATGCTTGGTCCTGACCATTTGAAAGCGTAGGATATCCTGCCGCTCAAGAAAGCTCTTAGGGTTCCTGGGCTGTAGTAGACGTCTATGTTGTTCCTCAAGTTGTCAAGGTAGTCTAGGGTCGCGTTTCCGATGAAACAGCCGAAAGTCTCTTTCGCAAAGGAGGGTGTGCTGTCTGGGATGTATCCCGCGTTCTCCAGGGCTCGGTGTACAGCTGTCAGCATCACACGCTGCTGCGGATCCAAGGACGAGGCTTCTCTTGGCGAGATGTCAAAGGCCTCGTTGTCGAAGAGAAACGGATCATCCATGAAGTTACCGAATCGTGTCCCCATGGAGCGTCCCTCGATCAATGGTTTATGTCCATTTCTGGAGTAATAGTCTTCCAAATGGAAGCGATCTGAAGGTATCTAGGATCCTTGTCAGCCCAGTTCGCAGTTCAAAATTGCTCCCAATTGTCGACGAAGCTGACCTCGGAACAACTATTTACTCCGTCCATAAGATTTCTCCACAATGCTTCCGGATCTGTAGCGCCTGGCAGGTCCGAGGCCATGCCGACAATGGCGATACCGCTTTCATCCGAAGGTTGCTCAGTATACAGCTCAAGCGATACGTCGAGGACTTCAACATTCTCGGGGACCTCTTTTGGCCTAGTCAAGGCACCATTGCTAGGTCCATAGTTCCAGACAGTCAAAACACCCGCGTCGTGCCTGCGCCGATCGTGAGCAAATGAGACGATTGCGTCTTCCACAGAGACCCAATTTGTGCACCTCAACAAGATCATGTCCAAGATTTTACTCAACAGATCCGTTGAAAGACTGCCTTTCGTGGACCGGACTAGCGATCCATCAATGGTTGATATTATCGGCAGAAGAAGATCTTGTCGTGAAGGGAATGCAAGCTGACGCTTCTCGACCTGCCGCAGGAGCTGTTGTTTATACTCGTGTAGACAGCCATTGTGATATAGGGTGAAGATGTTCGTGGGTATCACACGGCATTTTGCTGGGAGCTCAGATCTGGCGAATTGGGCTAAGCTGTCTCCTTCGCCGCTTATAGTGACAACGGTGGTCGTATTCAAAGAGCTCACATAGATTGGCGTACACTTGCTCTGGCCAAACTCGGTTAGATGGGTCACAGGAACAAAGCAAAACCGTTCATCACTCACATTCGGCGCAGAATATTTCGAGATAAGCTGCAAGACATCCTCCTCTTGGATATTACCGACAACGAGACTCCAGGGAGAACGAGTCTGGAAGGGCTTGCTTGTTCTTTTCCGTGCTTGGTCACATACTATTCCGAGCATGATCGCGGCACGGAAGCATTCTTCAGCTCGTGCGAGGTATTGTAGCGGGCTTTTGGCGGTGGCGACAGCTGCAGCCGTGAACAGGCCAGCGCAGAAGCCCGAGACCGCAACCATATCCTTGGTATTGCAGCGCGGCCTTGTCAGGCGATGGCTCTGATATCTGAGCAACTGCAGCAGGGACACGGTCGCGTGCTGCACGATGGGATCCTGATGATAGCGCTGGCATGGTTGTATGATGTCGCGTGGATGTCTGAAATCATTCGGATCGATGCTAGATGCACCAGTTTCCAGAGATGAGGCCAGGCGGATCTCTTCGAGGAAAACCTTATGACAGTTCTCCGCCAGGAGTTGCCCTTCAAGAGAGCGGGCATCTTGAATTCCCTGGTTGCGTGTGGTATCACTGAAAATGACATCTGACCCCAGACCTCCAAATACCGGGATGTCGGCCATGGTGTTGCATTAATTAGAGAGAAGCTGAAGGTCGACTGTGGCAATAATACACGATATCATAGGGATCCCTGGTTTGCGATTCGAAATAGAATTGATTCAACTTTATAAATAGAGAATCATTCTCAAGATTACATCTCTAGCAAGCGAATTGCCGGCTTTATCTCGAATAAAGAATTATCCTTCGGATTCGCCCAGAAATGAAATTTACCAGGTAAATCCCATTCCAGACGGCATTTTGGTCTCCGGCCGCTCGGCCCAACCTTGGAACCCGTATCAAGACATTGCCAATGCGGTGAAGAGAAAGTCACCATTGGAATGGTCAAAGACGCGTCATATTGATAAGCTGAATATCGTTTTTGGAAACCTTCGGCGTCTGTGTGGTGTTGAAATGCTCAGCACGTCCCAGCATGCTCAGCACGTCCCAGCATGCTCTTCCCACAACCCGTCGGTCGGAGTTCGGACGACCCCTGTTTCGTCTTGCAGCAATTCAGTCGTAATCCCGTCGTAAGATGCTATCTGTTGCACCGCCGCTGAGAAATATCTCGGTAGCATGCGCATGTTCCGTGTTGTTGATTGTATACTAGAGTCGTAATCTGACATCGAGGCGCTCGGATGTGAATTGTCGTCAAAGTCGACGGATATGAAAACCCACCATTCTATCGCACTAGATGGGAACCCCTAGTCGCTTATTAATGGGTCTTAATGTGGCCCGTGCGGTTTGTATCCTTTACCTTTGCTCTGACTGCTAGAGTAGACTCTTCCAAATGTCTTATAATCATGGTGGGTCTGACCCACTTATGCTGGGGCGCTGCGCTGCATGCCACCACACCATCATAATAACATCACATATATAAGTATGCGTATACCAACGCGTGTAAGAGGTCTTCCGACTATTGAAGCCCTCGAATACCACTCTGCCCGAGTCATAGGGCACCTCCTGGACAAGAAACCAACGCACAGCACATCCAAATGACGTGTCGAGATACTTAATATCGAATGTAGATACTAGACCCAAGCACGTCAAGTCATTACGTGTTCACGACTTGGAATTGGTTACATTGAGGGGTTATACTCAAACAAAGGGGAAAAGAAGGCCCAACCACAGCCGGGAGACGCGTCGTTTAGTCTCAGAATGATATTCTTGGTCAAGATCCTCGATGCGGAGTTCACATGGGATTAAGACCGCCTCAGCCGTCCTAGCGAACATTTGAGCAGTTGATTCGCCAATTTTCACCTCTTTCCAGCGTCTATGCTCCCAATCATCTGCAGCGCCGCCGGAGACCACCCAATCGTTTCGTTACGGAGACGTCTGAAGGATTTCTTGATTACGCTCGGGTCAGTACTTGCACATTCGTGCTTCTAAAACTTAGTAAAGGATCTCCCGTGACGACTGACCTGCCAACTGTTTCAGTAATCTTCACTCATACTCGTTGAAATAAGCCACCAAGAAAAAAATATCAGGGTCACCGCCATGCAGTATCAAATGGACGAATCAAAGGTCAGAGAATTGAGACAGCTTACTGTCAAAGTCTCCGAGGCTGTCGAGGCCCACATCCGTGGAGATCCTGGCGCAGGAGAAAGAATCAGGAGATCAACGCAGCAGGTTCATATAGTCGGGATGGGCCCAGGCGAGTACTGGGGAACTCAGTTGTGGCAGGCATGTAACACCTTTTTTACCATCGACAACCCTAACGACGTCTTGGTGAGCACCAAAAGCCTTCAGCCCAGACCGAGTGACGATGGGCATAAGTTGTGGACGATTCAAGTTTGCCCGGTGCGAGATGAAGGAGGCTAACGAAACGAGCCAATACAGCCATTGATAAATGTGTGTTTGGTCATGGCGCAAGAGATGGGCTTGCTCCCGGGCATCAACGAACAAGACGGCCCAATCACTGCTGCAGAGGTTGCCAGGAAGATTGGCTCTGATGAGCTCCTTATCAGTACGCCGCTTGCAATGCTTTAAAGGCCCCTGTGGCCTTGCTGACAGCATCTGCAGGACGCATAATGCGTGTCTTGACCGGTGTATGCATCTGTGACGAGACTGGTCCGGACACCTACACGGCCAACAAGCTGAGCAAGATAGCTGCGAGCCTGCATGGCCAGGCCGGCGTCAAGATCGAAAACGAGCTGCTATTCCCAATAGCGGCCAAGATTGTGCCGTACATGCGCGAGCATGGGCTCAAGCAGTTCCCGAGCAGACCCAAGGAGATGGATCCAACGCAGTATGCATTCGGCGGCAAGATGATGTGGGAGCATTTCAGGGACAGCCCAGAGCACAAACAATGGTTTGACACGTACGTAATGCGTTGCGATACGTTGTGTGCGGTCCTCATAAATACGTGCTGATTCATCACAGGCTCATGGTTGAAAACCGCGCTGTCAACATCCCTTGGTTTCACATCTACCCCTTCGCGGACGAACTCGGGCAGGCATGCAGCAATGATACCAACGGCGTCTTGCTGGTGGATGTTGGCGGCAATCGTGGTGCAGACCTTCTTGAGTTCCGTCAGGCTCATCCCGACTTGCCCGGGCGTCTCATCTTGCAGGAATTGCCAGAAACCATTGCGGCTGTCGACAAAGCGTCCATGGCGGACATTGAGCTACAGCCGTACGACTTCTTCACACCACAATCAATACAAGGTGCAAAGGCATACTTCTGGCGATGGATTCTGCATAATTGGGACGACGAGAGCATCCGCACATTCTTGTCTAACACCGTGCAGGTAATGAACCAGGACAGTAAGATCCTGATTGAGGAATATGTGTTGCCGGATGTCGGTGTCGACATAAAGTGCAGTTCTCACGACATCCTGATGATGCTTTATCATTCGGGAATGGAGAGGTCGCTCAGTCATTGGAGAGCTCTGATGGATAGCTGTGGGCTGGAGATTGTCAAAGTCTGGACCCGTCCGGACACGGACCCTTCGGTCTTGGAGTGCCATCTAAAGCAGAGATGATGCGAAGCATTTGGTTACGAGTTTCGTAGTGGCTTATGCAGTAATTTTACTTGTCAATGAAATCTTTAGAACCACTGACGTTTTCTTCAGCTCCGCCAGGCTTTAGTGCTCGGTCGATGTTCCAATTCGCTGTCAACTTATGAGATTTGGCACTTGAGCACCAGAAGGCATGATTTGAAAAGTTTCAGACGTAAATGCGGTCATCATTCATTAAAAGTAGCCATTATGGACCACCAGCACTACCATAGAGCTGTAGTTACGAAATTACACAACAGTAGGAGCAGCTGCCACAGAAACTTCATAAAACAGCCTAGTTAATTCCTGCTCTGTATAACGAGCTACGCACAGTAACACTAAGTGACAGAGGAGAAAACGGCAGCTTTTTGCTATCCGACGTAAACAACAGGATATCTTGCCATTGACTTGGGTATCAGACGTAAACATAGCAGAACGGACCTCCCGTCATGCCAACAGATGACATGGCCAGAGAAATTTCCATTACGTCCCCGTTCACTCCAACATCAAGCGTATCACTGAGGGTACCGTTGCGGCTTGGGGGCTCATTTTTGGAGGTTATTGTGCCACCAAAGGCGCTCGTCCTGCTGGATGGGTCTAAGTTCTGCCAGATCCACCACACGCGGTCAATTTGACCATGGTGTAGCCAGAATGCCGGATCTCCGGGAGCACTATAGATATCCTGTGCTACTTTTAGCACTTTGATTGGCATTCTCAACTCCTAATACGCCCTGGATGTAACTTACGCCTGCTGGATCGCCCTGAAAAGTGAAATGACCACCACCATGAACGCCGAAATTCCTAGTCATGTTGGTGGCCTGCAGACTGTCCTGGAAGTCGATGATGCTATCCCACTGGGTAAGCAGGTCGGTGACATTCTGCTCCGTCGTCCATCGTGATGACACCCATGAGCTGATGTCACGCTTCATACAACGTGGGTTGTAGTCGTACGTGGAATTCACGGCTATCACCTCAGGCTCGGCAAGTGTAGGCGAAATGGGGCCCAGGTTGACCGTGTAGTTGGCGAATGGCCCCGTCTTGACGCAGCCACCGCCTTGTCCCGGTGGAATATAGTCCGCAGGGTCGCTGTCCTTGAGCCCGTTGGTAAAGTTGTGCGGCTCGTACTCGCCATTGCCGCTGATGCTGCCCTCGCCGCCGTCGAAGAGAGGAGAGTGGATGGGATCGTTTGCCCACTTGCCCCAGTTCCAGTAGGGCTGGTAACCCGCGTAGCCACATTCGTCGCGCAGCGCTTTCTCGAAAGTCCACACGAAGTACCGGTGGAAAGACAAGAAGTTGGCTGTGAAGTGGATTGTGAGCGTCTGGGCTATATGGGGTATGTTAAAGTCGTCGTAACGGCTCTTGGCACCCGGGTATTCGGTGTTGTTGTAGCGAGAGGGCAGGGACATCAGGCAGTTCACCGCACTGGTGTAGTTGACACGTTCGCTGACGGATAGATCACCCCTATAGAATGTTTCAGTAACCATGGAGAAGTCGTCTTTGATGAGAGCACCCACCATTCCCTCCGCCTGGCCGCATTCTCAACAGTACAGGTCTGGTTGGAAGAGGCCACGTATGATCTCAGTTCAGCGAGAGCTGTTGCAGTGAGCAGATCAGTCTGGTCTGTCGACAGAGGGCTATACCCATCTGCCATGGAAATGACAGAAAGGGTACCGAGTAATAGAGAAGTGACGCAGTGGGCGAGCATGATGCCATCAATGAGGGATCCCCTGAATTCTTCTCTTTGGCCAGTAACTTGCTCCGTCCGTTTCCAGTACCCCCGCGACAAAATAAGTCTAAATACACCTTCACGAGGGTAACTCAAACTCTCCGAGTCTGTGGCCATTGATCAACACGAACTGCTAGATATTCGCAGGCACGGCTATCTCATCATGAGAACTCACCATCCCGGTCATCTTGCAGGCACTCGCCGAGTCGTCGTAATCACCCACACCTTGACTCGTTTACACGGCGAGGGGACGCATCTGAGAGATATTTTCCATTTCTAAGCGAAGAAGGCGTTGGAAGAGCTGCAGGCCGCGGGCACAAAAAGCTATGGTCATCTCAACGCGGGGAACGGGGTCCTCAATGTGACGATCTGCGGTTGGTCTCCGGTTGGAGTACCTGCAGGCTCTGCTGTTCATTCACCGGACGAACCTGCATGCCAGCACCAGTAGTGCCCTGTCAACAACACACTCGAAGGAGTATAGGTGACTATCTTCCCACTTTCCGGTCAGTCAGTGTGATCGGACACAGCATTGAGTGGGGAGGCCGCGTACTACTAACCGTGCTATTGGATCTGTGCTCCGCAGAAATGGTGCGACACACTATGCATGTGCACAATCCTTTGAACGGCGGCAGCGTACAGGCGGTATCTTTGACGCTGACGACAGGGATAGCTGTGGTCGGACCCTAAATGCGCTCATATCGAGCTGGAGGGCTCGTGTTTTTTCTCGCATGCAAGATTTACTGTCCTGGGCACCCTGCAGTCTCCGGCACCCTGCATGCTCTGACGAACGCTTCGATACTTGTCCTCAAGCGACTTGTTCATTGTGCATCACTATCTAATGCCTCAGGTTGTTCTCAATTCGGCCGAAAGTCAACGACGCGAGGAAGCTTTACCTCCAGGATTACATGAACAGACTTCTTTGCCTCGGTTCATTGGTCTCGCTTTCCATGCTGCCATTGTACCTCGTACAGCATTCTCTCGATATGGTTCAACTTGTGTAGATAGGAGCCACAGAGCTGGGGGAGGGGGGCAGAAACTTGAGTAAGAAACAGTAAAAGAAAGACCCAAAGGCTGGCATTCAAGCTACTATTGGAACTTTTACCCATGACGTTGGGAGATGCCTAGGCTACCTTCTCAGTGCAGTCTAACACCGATTCTAGTTGTAGGTCCATTGTTGATACCTTGTTTGCACCTCGGTTTCACAACCCAGCACAAGGCTTCACCAGTGCTCTGAAGAAGAACATGTCTCTTGGCACTTGACTTTCGGCACAAGTACTTTTGGGCAGAGAATCTAGAATGAATGTTGAGCAGTGACCGCAGGCTTGAGCTTCGCCATTCCGTTTCCATGCGAAGGATTCCTAGCGGGTGGGTCTCTCCACGCTGTAGTCCGGGGAAGTGGGGGGAGACGCGGCCCTGTGCAATCTAGCCCCATGAAGTCGGCATGATCCTTGGTCAAGATCATGGATTTAATTACGGTGGACCCATGTCAAGCACTATGCCAAGCATGGGAACTTCTGGAAATAACACGGTACAGGTGCAGGCACAGGCAGATGAAAGCTCCCTGCCGCAGGCAACATGGTGGCAGGTGCTGCGTGTCGCTGCGGATGTGCAAGCAAATGGCAGGGTCTATTCTATTATAGCAGCAATGCACAATAGACACGCGGCAGCGAAGCCCGGGCGGGCGGGAGTCTCCGTCAATCTGACCGACAGGCTCAGGATTCCCGCAACATCTAGCGAGGAAGCTGGGAACGGCAGGCAATGAAACTTGTTCCCAAAAGAGGCAGTATCTGTTGCAGGGTTGGAACTGGTCAGGGTCAAAGAATAGAGGGCAATTTTCGGCGAGGCTCCTAGAACAAGTGGCCGTGGGAAGAGGACATCTGGATCCTCGGGGAAGCACGAGCCCTCGAAATCGTAGCGTTTGATTCAATAAAAGGTCTAGAGACTCCCTTTTCGTCGTATTCAACCAGATCTCGATTGCTTGTCAGCGTGCAACTCGGACTTTTGTCACAGCTGAAGATTAGGCTTAGGAAATACCCACCCATAGGTACCCATAGGTACCCATGCACAAACTTTAAGTCTTAAGACCCGGTTTATATAATTACCGGGTCTTAAGGACTTAGTAGGTTTTAATTTTGTTAAGTGCCTAAAAAGAATTTAATATTATAAAAAATACCTGCCAAAAACTTATAAATAATATTATTTTTATAATCACTTAACGTGGTTTACCAGGTGCCCGGAAATATCAGGTCCCCGGAAGTTT
>LJJS01001317.1:0-23185 GCA_001447215.1 Diaporthe aspalathi
CTGATCGTCCAGGACCAGGCCGCTCACGTGCATGGGGGAAGCAAGCAAGCACACCGCAAAAGGCCTGCATTGTCCGCCTCCGCGCCCGCCCACGTGGGAAAGAGCCGGCGCGGGTCAAGTACATAAAAGAGACGGGGTGCAGCGAGCAAAAGCATTTGAGAGGAAACGAGGACCCCCTGATAAGCCTGGCGTGCAGCGCGCAGCTGACCCAAGTGAGATCTGTGGCGACCTGGCGCACAGTGCTTGCCACTCCAGCTCCCTTAACTCACTCGGCAAGCATCATGTGGCCGTCTAGCCGGGCGGGTAGGCAAGCAAGCCAAGCACACACAGCCGTGTAACGTGGGGGAAAGGGGGAAAGGGGGAGGGGGGAGGGGGGGAACGGCGTGGGGATTCGTACTCCTGCTGTGCTGCGGTTTATTAGCTACCTAGATCCCCAGTGTAGTATCAGATCCCCAGCCTTCCAGCCAGTCGTCGTCCAACACTCCAATGACTTCCATTGACGCAGACCGGGGGTGCACACCGGGCCACCCGCATGTGATGGCAAGACGTGCGAGATGAAGGGCGGCTTTCCAGATCTCGCGGGTCGGCAGTGAAACTCGAGTCCGGAGGGAGGATCCAGATGTCTTGAGCAATATGGCGCCGATGGTAGGTAGGTAGGTGGTGAAATCACATGCCTCGACGACCCCGGTCTGCTGTTTCTGCTCATCTCAATCAAATCAGACCGGACCGGACCGTGGAATAATAGCCTCAGAGCGACCATAAAAACAGGACTTCGGGAAGAAAAGAAGGGAAAAAGGCTGGAAATATCTCGGACATAAAAAAGGACTTGGTTCTTTCTGCTGCCGGGTGACGTCTCATGCAGGGACCAGGACGAGACAGACAAAAAAAAGGGTTCCTCGGACCCGGGGCACCAACAGTGATGGATGAGCTTGGGTGGTGGCCATTGGGGAAAGGCAAAAAAACAAAAAACAAAAGCAGCAGGACCAGTTTCAGGGTCTCTCGTATCCTCCCATTGCTGCCGTTCGTTTTCCGACACAGCACGTGTGACCTACTACGTCTGTATCACCCCACGCCAGCCTCGTCCTTCTTCTCTCCCTCCCGCGCGCTCAACCCCACATAATCCTTCCATCATCCCACTTTGGACCCCTTGGGGAGTAGGGGGAGGGGGGCGTGGGTTAGCGCAACGGTAAATGGCAGAGTGGGCTGGGCGTAGTGTAATAATGTAATAAGGCAGGGGACGACGTCCTTGCTTGCTTGCTTGCCTGCTGACAGGCCGAACAAGAAGGAAGAAAAAAGCCCGCTTGCGAGCAACCCTGATCCCGGAGAAGGCGACCCTCAAAAGAGGCGCAGTAAGGAAAGGTTGGCTCGAGGTTGTTGGGATGGGTCCCGAGGTCGTTATGTAAATGGGGACCCGAACCCGCAAGACGTCTCGTCTAATGTCGGCGTCTCTCTCATCATTCATCATTGCCACTCTCTCGGTTTGCTTATTCCCTGCACATGTGCCCACCTGGATCGATCCCCGTCCCTTATTTCCTGGCCGTGTTTTATTATAGCGGACACACAAGAGTAATGACGTCTTGTGATGGGTCGGCCCGGAAAATCCAACCTTTTCTTTCCCTCTTTTCGCAACCTTCACATTCGTTTCTTGGCTTGCCTCTGATTGACCTCATCGCCCGGCATTTCGCCGACTTGTGTGTGTTTTGTTATTAATTCCACAGGTGGAGCGATTGGGGGCTTGGGGCGGCGGGGGGCGATTATGCTCCATTCTCACGGTCCATTGTTGAGATAAAATGGGCGGGCCAGGCGGGATAGGTAGGTAGGTTGGTTCTCAGAGGCGAGAAAGGGAACCATGAGGAATCTTTGCTTACTTGTCTTATGCGGCAAACACGCCACGTGAGAGAGTTGGCATCATGCGCCTTGTTCTCCCTCTGCCTGCCCGCCACTCCTCTTTCTTGCAGGGGGAGGCGGCTCAAAATGACCCTCCTCTGCTTGCCACCAGCCAAGCATGTATGCAGAAGTTGGGGGAAGCCAGCAAACAGTAGAACGTCCGGGCGAAGGCGTCCTGTATCGTCGGGGCTTTCTTTTGGCTGCCCTCCCCGTGCGCATACAACATACACAAGGTACATATCTACATGTAGAATAGTAAAATAGAGTAAAACCCCCAATGGGAACCTTCATCAACCCCCGTCCGTCTCGTCCTCCCAACCCCCGTGCCGAAACCCCCAGATCTCCCTCCTTATGCTGGGATGGGAGCTGGCGGTGATGGGTGGTGGAGGAGCAGCGCGCCGGAACGCGGGGTGACGTCAGCGGCGTCCGGAAGAGAGAGAGCGATCAGCGACGTCTCGTGTCTCCCTATTTTCGGTTTTCCCGTGTCGCAGGAGCGTGTGTGGGAAGTGAATTCGGTTCCGGTCGGATGGCCGGGCCTCCTCCCTTTGCTTTCCGTTTGCTCTGGTTCGACCTCGAACCGCTCTCCCCGGCTCGCCCGCCATGCGCTCGCCCCTGCAGGTGGCTTATAATGCATGCCGCGCCTGACAGCTCAACTACTGGGGGGGAGAGGGGGACGGGTGGTTGGGATGGATGGATGGGGGGCACAAATTTGGGTATCCTCTCACGGCTGCAGGCCACAATGGTTAAATGAACCACGGAACCACACAACTTAGCTACGTGGAACGAGACCGGTGAGATGCATGCAGTGATTTCTTTTCGGACCCTGCTACGAAGGGGTTGAGTGCGAGCCCACAACCCCGCATCACCGCCCTATGCTGGGTTCGCCGTAAGGGCCTACTTAGGTAGTGAGCAAGATATACTAGATAGATACATGCAAACCCCATTGTCAGTCAGTTCAAAAACAAAAAGGACAAGATGATGCTTCCTCTTTTGCGAGGACGCCGGTATCAAGACTCCGCTGTGGAGCTAACCTCCACACACAAAAAACACCATGCTCCTGGATGAGTCGTTATAAAAGGAGGAAAAAGAGAACTATGTAAAGGTACAATATGCCGTCACTCGGAGAATAAGACCAGTAGGGGAGGGGGAACAGGAGAGAGAAAAAAGGAGGGGGGGGAAGAACAAGATATGCATGACAGAACGCCGACGCCTGTGTGGACATGACGTTACCCGGTCCCCAATCTCTTGAATGCCCGTAAAATACCACCCCATGGCTGTATGCAGAAAGTGCGATTGTCCGCTGACGAGGTTGTTGACGTCCCGAGGTCAGTTGTTGCTCAGGAAGGGGATATACAACGGCGGACGAAGATCCTTGGTATTGATGTGGTATGGTAAGAGGAATTTTCATCGGTGCGCCGCCACCACCAAAGAAAACGGGTATGGTGTATGTGTGTGTGTGTGTGTGTGATGTGTCGAACCCCCCCCAGATGATGAACCAAACTAGAAGAAAAAAGATATGGGCGTTGCCATGGCCCCTCCTCCACTTGACCAACAAGCTCCCCATGTCGTAGGTGTTGTGTGTTGAGTGTCTGTCTGTCTTTCTGTCTGCCTGTGAGTGTTGCGGTGAATGAAGAAGAAAAAAAGTAGTATGATAGTTGTCGGTGGGAAGTGGTAGGTCTTGCGTTCCGACGCCTTGACAACCCGAAAGGAAAGACCAACGCCATGCCCCGTCTCGCCTTCAACAACGCCATGATGACCGGCCGGCGATCTTATCCCCTGAGGGCGTCCAATCCCATGCGCGGCTCGAACTGCTGTGTCGAGATGTCCGGTGCCACGAGGGCGTCGTGTAACGGTATCGCCCGTGGCTTGTCGTCGGCCGGCCCTTTGCACGAAGCTTTCAACCTTTGCATGACGTAGGCGAGCAAGACCGGCTGCCTGCTGGCGAGGCCCACCAGAACACCGCCCCACCATCAGTTGCCCCTATTAATTTTTTCCCCCTCCCGTGCGGAGTGGCTGCCATCGGCGCTCTGTGCCACACTGTTGATGCTGCTCCGCCCGCGCGACCTGCGACCTGCGATGGTTCAAGGAGAAGGGCGTTCACTTTTTGGCTCTGCTCGACGACGTTGCTGTGATTTTGCTCGTGCTCATGAGGTCGCCAATGTATTTCTGCAGGAATTTGTTGTTGCTGTCGAGCTTGTCATGTTCCTCCTTGACAGCTTCGATGCGGTTGAATATCATGAGTAGCGATTCCTGGAGAGCTTTTGCGTGCCTAGTGACGGAGCCTCGCGCGTCAGCAATGGTGGCCGCCAGGGGCAAGGCGTAGAGACAGGGAGAGAGGGCTGCGGGGGGTTGTCGACCGCGGTTGGGGAGTGTCGTAGTTGGCTCACCTTCGGAGTTCGTCCCGAGCCTCACGTCCCAGCGCCTCGAGGTCTTCACTGGTCCTCCGAGGGCTCATTGCGCGCACGTCGCCGGGCTCTATCATGACATCGGTTGGTTCAACTGCTTCCGCTGATTCTCGAGGGACAATGATAGTACCGCTGCTTTTCCGGCTGGGGAGGCGTGGTCGTACTGGGACGGGAGCGACGATCTGGGGGCTGGACTGGTCGATGGACGAGGCCGAGGAGGAGTCTGAGCGAGCCATCTCGGGCATCTGGGGCATCTGGTGAGCATAGCCTTGCTCTTGCGGTGAGTGACCTTCCTCCATTGCGGGTGGCGGGAGGGTGTGCTCGGGCTGCTGTGCGTTGGCCGTGTCGTCGGTGGCTGTGATGACGTTGTTACCGGCGTCGTCGGCGTCGTCGTTGAGTATGGTGGTGTTGGTGGTGGTGTTGGTGTTGGTGGTGGTGTTGGTGTTGGTGGTGTAGTTGTTGTTGCCGCTGTTGGGTGCCCGAGGTTGTGGCAGAGAGTCAAAGGTCGGGGGAGAGGGATGGGGGTTAGTTTGTGTCGTGTCGTGAGTCGTGGCCTCGGGTGTCTGGCAAAGACTGGGAGGTGGAGTGGAGACCATTGGTCGGACTAGGAATCGTGTTGAGCGGCGAACTGGACCATGTGCCTCTGCAGCCTCGTCCGTTGGGCAAGGTATAGGCGTTATGCGCGAAGATGTCGAAACGACCGTCACTTGGTTGCAGGTTGCAGGTTGCAGGTTGCAGGATCTTGGATAGATGTTTTGCCACCGTTTGTTGGCGGACAAGGAAAAAGAGGGAGGAGGGATCCGTGGCCTGTTGGTGACCAGGGGAGCAAAGGTACCGCGAGACAGGTGGGCAAGCCGGCGGAGTGAAGGGCTGGGAGGGCTGGAGGGCTGGAGGGCTGAGGCGAGAAGAAAAGAATCGGGAAAAGTTGGTCAGGTCCACGACGGCAGCGGCAGGACAGCGGCGAAGGGAAGGAATCTTCGCTGGGACGAAAAGAGGAGCCGGCAGGTGGGGTGGGAGGGAGAGTAGAAGTGGGCGTATGGATCGTGGGACGGAACAGGATTGCACGGCGGTGCGCTGCGCTGCGTTGCGATGTGGTGCGGTGCAGCTGGGCTTCGCTGCACTCACTGCACTTGTACCGTAACGGGCATTGATCAAGTGGGAGAGGAGGGGGTGTGTATTTTGTCAAGTCGGCATCTCCAAGGTGAGGAAGAGGCTCAAAAATGGATCAGGGTAGGTATCTTGACGGGACGGATGGAGCAGCAGTAGCTGCAGGAGCAGTGGCAGTAGCAGCAGATCGAGAATAGAATAGGTACATATCAAGCCGTTTAACCTTTTTTTTAATAAAAAAAAACAATAAAAAAAAAACAGTCGACGTCTCCTTCTCCTGCCTGAAGGTGCGTGCGTGCGAGCGACGTAGGATGGATGCATGTGTACCATACATTTTGTTGTATGTACGAATAGCAAACAGAGGGGGGGGCGCAGGTTGGACGAGCAGCAGAGCTAGAGCACCAGGGCTAGGTACTCATCCCGTACCTAACGGCAGAGGACCGAGTACCGTAAACAAGCTACTACGTAGATACCGTGCCCGGATGCTGGGGCCCTGGGACGGACCCTGGACGTCTCTGACGCTGCACGGTCAAGCCCATACTGTGCCAATCGAGGCTGAAGCAGCCCTGCGCCTACCTTTCCCTCCCGCCATCGGCTGGCCAACCCCCCCCTCCTCCTGTCTCCCCAGGCCCTCGAGTCCCTTTTGGCTGCTTCACCGTTGAGGGGGGCACAGTGCGGCCCAGGTCATGTCGCCTCAGGGCAGGACCCTTTTTTCCCCCTTGTTCGTTCCAAGCTTGATTGGATTAGACGTCGGGTCCCCAGGCCACGCAAGGTACCCAATGTACCTCGGTACGCCCATGCCTGGCGCAGCTACTGCTCTGCTTCCCATGCCATCCTTCTCCCCCCCATCCTCCCCTCCCTTCACCCTTCACACCCCCCCCCTCCAAAGACGGCCCGCCCAATTGCCAGTGGCCAAATGCCCGTTTTTGCGACGGAAAAAAAGACGTCACATCATGACGGGGGCAGATGGGGAGGGGGGAAGCGCAGGGAAGGCACCGCAGCTCCCTATTTGCACCACCTACCGTGCGCACGCACTCGAGAAGGATTGCCAGCCGATCGCTTCTCCTTCCTGTCCTCGGCTGGTCACCGCCAAAAGCGGTGGGTTCCCCCCGAACAAGCAGACTGCCTGGCAGGCTGGCCTGGGACGCAGCACGGCAGGATTTCGTGCCATTTCTCACGCGCTCTACGGCTGATCGTCCACGTCTGCTGAGCATCACCACTGGCATGTTCCCAGCTCGTGCCCGTGGGGAGGGTGGCACGATGTGGATTTGACGCGGAGGGCGAGGAGATAGACACGCGATTGGGGGGACTGGCGACGGGGTGCTGGTGTGCCGGAGTGCCCAGTCTCGGTCGAGTCAAAGTCTTATTCGCCCATCACCAAGATTGCGTGGATGTGAATCGAAAATCTGTGGCCTTCTCGTCTTGTTTTCTCTGGGATCAACGGCTCAATGGTGGGGTGAGGGCGACAAGCGAGCAGACGGCAGCGACTCTATTGACTCTATTGTCTTGAGAGTGGCCGGCCACTGGGTCTGCCCGTTGCCGATCACCTGTGCGAGAGGCCAGGAGGAGAATTGACAGCGCCTATTTCGAGGGCTCCTCACCCCGTTACGGATGGCCTGGCAGCCTGGCAATTGGCGAGGAAAATGCCCCGTTGTTCCTGTTGTGGACTACTATGTACTCCCAGTTTTTTTTTCTGGGGAATGATCACGATGACACGCAAGGAAGACGAGACGGCCTTGCTGTGCCGTGTGCGAACAACAAAAGGGGAGCGAGCCGGCTCTCCCATGCAGCAGCACCAGCTGGGTCGGCTATGAGCTGTTTCGGATGAGATTGATGGACCGCCAACCGTTAAGTTGTCGATGCCCGGTGCCTCCAGTGACCGACAGGAGAAGGTGTGGTACCGCGGCGGCGGCTTCTTCTTCTGGAGGGCTGGAGGGGTGGTGAATGAGGGCGATGATGATGACGATGAGTGAGGCAGAGAGCACAAGGTCAGGATGTTTCAGGTTCGCAGACACCTGCCCTGGCCTGCCCTGGCCTGCCCTCCCCTGGCCCTGCATGGATGCAGATGGACACGGATAGATACCGCACCCTTTCTGCCTTTTTTTTACACAGCACGAGCAAAAGCGAGCCATGAAGCAAGCAAGCAAACCCAACCTGCTGGCTCGTCCCCTCCTTCTTGCCTGGTCCTGCCCCTGCCCCTGCCCCTTACCCCTGCCCTTGTTCTTTGCTCTCTTGCCTGTGCCCCTTGCCTGTGGCCACCCCGGCCCCTCGCCCAGCAAACAAGCGGATGCAGGCAGGTGCAAAGCAAGGTGCAAGCAGGTGCAAGCAAGGCCTGCCTCACCCACGAGTACGACAGGGAAGGCGTGTCATTGCCCTCAGGTGACACTTTCCTGTTTCTGCAGGGCCGTAGTCTCAGAAGGGCAAGGTGGTGGAAGGCAGGGAACGCACAGAAGGGCCAAGGAAGGCGGACCCTGATTCTTGTGCGTCTGCTAGTGTATTATTATTACTTTAATTTTTTTTTCTTCTTCTATTGCTCTCTTGTTTCCTATGTCTGTCTGTCTCTCTGTCTGGCCGTCTATCCATGTACGCTGCTTACATTCTTGCCCTTTCTGACCAAATGGGGGCAGTCAGCCCCATGCGGCTAGTCCCAATCTTGATGTTTTGATGGGGTTCAAATGTTCCTCACCCCATTTAGGGTTCTATCCGAGTCTCTTGCCAACACCGTTGCCCAGTCGGTCGGTCCAGGCTGCCTGCCAGTTGTGCCAGCCAGCCAGCGCGTGATTGCCCTCGAGCCTCAATTTCATTCGACTCGCCAGTCGATCTCAATTTTGGCCACCTGCTGTTTTTTATGGACTGCTGTATAATTGGCAGCAGGCCTGCCTGGCCTGTGACGGGGCATCCCCTCACACCCCATGCGAGCAACACGCACAATCCGAGACATCCCAGACATCCCAGACGACATCCACTCTGCCTACCCACTCTGCCACTCTGCCGCCCACACCTCACTCAAGCTGCTCCGTGCAACCCACACCTGTCCCTCGCTCTCACACGCCCACGCCCACGCCCACGCGCGCACCCACGGTCTCAGAGACTGAACCTGCAGACTGGCAGTCTGGGCTGCATGCACCTTCACCGTCGGATCTTTATCCACGGGCCTTATTGGCCATGCCTGCACATCGTTATTTTGCTTGCGGATTCCCGCGACACGCCGGCCTGTTGTGTGGAAATAGGAACCACTGCCGGGACTGCGTAAAGGCCGAGCCTCTTCCGCCTATACGAACTCGCACCATCAGGCCATCCACAAATCATCCGAGCCCCTCGAGTAGAGCAGACTCGGGGGCTCGTGGATTGACATTATTTCTGGGCTGGACCCAAAACAACAACCAGCACAGCACAGTCATGTGTGCACAGCAGCCAGCCGCAGCCAGCCGTGCATGGGAAACAAAGGTGCCAGCTGCAGGAGCGAGGAGCAGCCCATTCATCCGATCCAATTTTGATTGGTTTTGTGGGATTTGCCGGGTCACGACTGATTGAGCGATCGCCGCCGGTGACGCCCTCGCCCTCACCGTTTGCCCATGCGCACAACCACATTTTCCAACCCCAACAACCCGGACAACCTGACCTGCCTGACAACATGGGCATTATCAGCCCGCGACATGCCGTACAACGGGTCTCTCCTTGTCTCGCCCTGCCCCAATTGGCAGCAACCTCCACGCACTCCTCGCACTCGGGTCCCTGACCACACAGTCTGGTTGGCTGCCCGCCTCTCGCGTCCCTGGTTGATTGTCGCCGCGCAATTGCACATCCTCACTCGGAAGAATCAACTCAGATTACCGAGCCCGTCCCTACCCGTGCCTGCCCACAGCAATCGCAGTCAACGTGCGCAGAAGCCGCCAGATCTCACACCAGAAACGCCGGCGATCACCAAGCTCTCGTTGCATACAACGGCCCTTCGGCTCACTACCCCCCTCAGGCCCCTCCAGCACCTGCGTCACGCACTTGCCCTCGCCTCGCCTCGCCTCGCCTCGTCTCGCGTCCGCCTTGGGCCTTGGCCTTGACGGCAAGACTGTCCCATTTCGGCCTCCATAATGTCAGTGCCCCTCCTGGAGTCACTCGCCAGGCTGGGTTTGCCCTCCGTCAAGCTTCCGCAGCAGAAGCCTAATCGGTCTCTATACGACTCCCAGCAGGGGAGCTCCGCAGACCTGGGCACCACTTACAGACTTCCTGCTGCCCGTTGGCTCCCGGCCCCTCGTCCTTCTTGGCGAGTCAAGAGGTCAGAAGGTCGTGCAATTAGAGTTTGCCTTGCCCAACCGCCTCCAACCCAATCTGCGAGCACGGATGACATCACCTTATTCATGCAGCCGACGACGGCACATCGACTGGGTTGCCACGTGACTCTCGCGGCCCCTTTTACTGCCCCCCCCCGGGCGCGACCTGTTTGTTAAGTATATTGGACGGCATGCTCGCGAGGGTAGCGCAAGCCAAAACAGAGCAAACACATCCGTCACGGACAGGGCTCCTCTGCCAGGGTGGGACCGAAAGCCTAGAGGCCCAGAGATTGCTGTGTCCCTTGGTGCTTCAGTGCACTAGAGAGCATTGCTGGCCTCGGGGACCTGTTTGAGAGACCGACGAGGTCCCCACAGTTGGCCATTCCTAGTCATGATCGGCGCTGTGTTTGCTCAACTCCGGTGTCAGATGGGGGTTCACTCTTCACGGAGTCGTATCGGCCAAACAAAACTTTGCCGTCCTCCCTTCTATCGCACTTGGCCTCGCGGTGGAATTCCACTGGCTCGCGGAACAGACAAAAGCAAAATCAGACAACCACTACGCACACACTACTCCATACTCCATATCTACACCACCATACAGTATTCGATGCATCTGCTTCGTTAGTGGGCCGGTACGGCGCCTGACGTGCCCCAGGTCCTCTGACAGACCCTGTCGGCCCTAACATTCAGAGTTGTGCTCCAAAATTTTCAGGCAAAGAGTGCTAATCGCCAAGTGGTGCAGCCGATGCAGGCCGTGAACGGCATTGCCTTTCAGTTGTCGCGTAGTGAGGCTCTCGTAGACTTCACGGCGACCGCACTTGCTACTTAGGGAGGTAGTTTCGATCCGGCAGAAGTGGAACGGCCGTCCTCACACCGACGATTTCGTCGCTTCACCTTTCAGCAAAAACAAACTATAACAACCACAAAGATGCGACGCATTGGAATCTGGACCCTCGACAACCGAGTCTTGCGGCAGCAAAAACTTCTCAACTCCCCTCATCTTTCGTCTACATTTCGGACACTGCGTCTCACGGCCTGTCGCGGCTCTGGAGTTATGGGGTCGACCAAGACTTGAAGAGCTCTTGCTATCGCGGCATACCCGCGACGCAAAGAGGCTAGGCACCCAGTCGCAATGAGTCCGCCTTGGGGATCGTCGGCTTGAAGCCCGCATCGTATCTCTAGCACTGTGTCAAGACCCATTCACTGACCACTCTCCGTGGTTGTCAACGCACCTCTGGTACCCGCAAGGATCACCTTTTGGCCACTGCTGCTGCAAGCGGTACTGTGCCACCCTCAATCCTCTCACTGCCTCCCAACCTGACCTCACCTAACAAGTCTTGTTCACGTCCCATTTCTTTCTCACAGCTGCTGCCTATGTAAACATGGTGCATGAGGCCTAGCTCATGCAGACGGACAGCCTCCGAGTGACGACGATCTGGTGGTTCGCCGGTGGGCTGTAGCCCGCAGAAATGCAGGCTCCTGTTTCTCGGTCAGTGATCTGGGAGCACCTCGCATCTTGGGCCACGTTGACTGGTTATCGACCATATGGAGCCTCCGGGGCCTGGGTGAAGCGCCTGTAACGGTCAATGCCGCCGTCACCGGGCACGGGGCGCTCTACACCTCGTCGCGTGCTTCGGTGGGGCTGATGGCCCCCTTGTAAGGCGCGTCTGTATGAGGCATTGTTTGACGAGAGATATGACACGACAGCGACTGATGTTCACTCGCTGCCTTGTTTGACGAACGCTACTAGACGACTGGATCTCCAGACGTTCAACGCGTGTATTTGAAGGACAATGATTAATTTCGTGGCAGGGCCAAATCTGACAACGTTTTTCCTAGTACCTACCGTGCGTGTTTGAAGCACTCAACTAACCGCCCAATCAGGTAAGTATTTTTTCTGACTGCCCTTCGAAACGCCAAATTTGTGCCCAATGTGGGACATGCTGCATCAAGGGCAGCGGCGGAAAACCCGGGAAAGGTGTGGATTCCCACCCCTACCCCCCCTCCCAAAAAAACATAATATCATAGCACAACCTGTCCACCTATAGTCCTTATGCGCGCCTACTGTCGTACAGCCGCCCGAAATTTGACCGATCCGAACAAGTCGGATACCGGAACCTTTCACCTTGTCCGCTTCAGGCCCATGCTCGGGTCTACCCGAACACGGCTCTTACACACAAGTTTACTTGACTGCCTCTCAGCAGATGACCAGCTTGATTGGCATCTTGCTTACGAATTACTTGCATTCTTCTTTTTCTTCTCTCTCTGGCATGATCAATATCATGACTACCGCAGACAGGCCATGAGGGTATCTGGTTGCAGGAGTTGCTTCGGCGAAGGATGACTCGCGACAGTACCCAAGTTGACATGAACCAAGCAGCGAATCATGTCAGCAACGCCGCCTCATACTTCGGCGCCTGGGACATGCTGTGAATCGTTGAGCCAAACCCAGTCGATCGACAAAACAAATCGGTCAAAACTGGCAACATCGGCTGAATAACATAGCCGAGATTCAAACCTGTGGGAAACGCTCTTGGCCGCGTATGGGTACTGGTGTAATGCTCTATCTGCCGGTCCTGACTTTAAAGCAATTTGACTAACTACAGGGGCCTCTCACGCACGTGTCTCTGGACGGGACTTGCAGTATGCTAACCCTCGCATCGACACCGCGTACCGGCTGTGGTCTGTCATCAACAGACTCGCACCGGTTCTAGGCACTCACTGCCAGCAGACCATCAATCTCACCGCAAAGCCGAGCTCGAGGTTGCGAGTCAGCTCGGCACCGTGCCTTGTGAGCCGAAACGTCCTCGTACAAAGCCAATCCTTGATCTGAGGGCTCGATCAGAGGTTCCAGACTAATGGAACCGTGCGGTTCTGTCACGTTTGCCTGGTGAAACTTTAGATCTCTCATCAATATCCCAGTCCATGGAACCACTGGGGCTTGTCGCCCGGCATGTTGATTTCAGAGAATACGCGGAATTTTCCTGCTATTCCCACGACCTGGCTGTGGAGGATTCTCGCCGCTGCTCCCCGGCCGCGTAGATACCCTGCCACAGATGTTCCTCACCAGTGTCGATGGAGATCGAAATCTGGGGTTCCCAGGATTGGGCCGATGGGAGGCGGAGCGTATTGACCAGGCACGGTGAGCCTCGCCTATCTTGGAACCTTGGTCAGCATGCATCGCACGGGGCATGACTCCCTGGCAAGTAAGTGGAGGACCGTCTTGCGCCGTGTCAGCATTGACCGGAGTGCGTTGCGTGCCGGATTAGGCAAAAGATGCTTTCGGGTGAGCCACCGGGCTGTAGTCCAGGGACAAGGTGTCTTGCACTCTCGTACCTGGTGAGGCGACGTCCATGTCAGAGTATATTTGCCGACTAGGGAGCTCGAGATGACTCACCTCTCGGGGTCCCCGCGGGCAGCTGTTTGGCTTCGCCAGTGGAAGACGATCTTGCTCAAGATCTTCCTATTCGCTTTGACCCTTCACATGATAATTGGCTCGCCAGGGCTTGCCAGTGGCTCTATTGCCTCTGGCTCTGTCTCTCTGGAGCTGGCCTAGTAGAGCTTTTAACAAGGTGACTGTAGGCAGCCGATCTGTTCTCTCTGGGAAGAACCAATATCGGATGGTTTCTTATCGTGAGCGGTACCTATGTGTTGCTCTTGGGCAGTATCGCCCCACCCTTCGGCGTAGTTTGGCTTCCTTACACCATCCACCTAGAACGTGTCCCTCCCCCAAGCCGCCGCGTCGCCCCCGCCCCCTTTTCGGCTGCCATCAGGCTTGAGTCGTAAGGCGACACGGAGGCCCGGGCCCGGGCAAGACAGGGACGTTTCTCCGCACGATGAGGGCGGGTCTCTGCTCCTGCTCTTCTGGGGGCTCTGGACCTGATCTGCAAGTTGGAACATTCTAGATGTGATTTTAGTCCCGTGCACGTCAGACGATGTTAGTCCCGTGCCCGGCTCCCTGGTATGACAGGCGCTCTAGTGTATGGGGGAGACAGGAGTGGGTATTGTCGGTTGCCCGGGGACATATGGCGTCTTTTGCTGCTGAGTGTCTCACCTGACGCTCCCTGCTCCTCTAGGTGGAGCGCTGGCAGATTCTGCTTGCCTATGTATGCACAGGGATGGGCCTCGTGGTTACGCACTTGAGCATGCTCGACGGACGTGGGTCAGTGAGAAGTCTAGGTTTGATTCCCATCCTATGGCGCCGGGTGTGAGGAGATCAAAGGGAATTTTCTATCTACCTAGGGTACCTTGCCCTGAAAAGGGGTCGAGAGTAAGGGATGCTCCTTATAAGAGCACAAGTAAAGAGGATGATATGTCGCTGTTGAGTGACTCCCTCGTTTCCATGTGATGGACGGATGTGTATAGTGGTGGTAAAATCTGTGGGCTGCTGTGCTGTCAACGGGTTCGCAAGGCGTCGAGCGTGACGAGACCCAGTTGACGTGACTGGATACCGGGTACCGGTCGCACGCAGGCAGGCAGGCAGGCAGGCAGGCAGGCAGGGAGGGAGGCAGGGAGGCGAAGACGGGCGGGCTGTCGCTGGTGTTGGGTGACTCTTGAAGTGGATTCCTCGGATGAGATCATATATAGTTGTGTCATCCTTGAACGGATTCTGGGAAAACATAGGCCACCCCTAATGACCCCCCGCCCCCAGCCACACACAAAAGGTTTACGCGGAGTAAGTAGTTGTAGTTATGAAAATACTTGGATTTCGTTCTTAATCTGTTCGGGATTCTATGATTGGTTTCACTCAAAAGACCACTAAATGATGCAGCTACAATACTTCTACTGTACAATGTCTTCCAGATGGTGCACCCAGGCTTTCTGTCATCTGGAACGCGCCATGCGGACACCCTGATAGTGAGCGTGGTTAGTCGCATCATCGGAGTATTCCCCCTTGTTGCTTGACAAATGATGAAAGAGTATATGTGTCATATCCGCGAAGTTGGTGTGCTTGCTTGCCCGCTCATAGATCCGGCAGGACAAACAGAGGTCGAGCTCAACGACATTCCTACAGCAAATGGTCTTGGTATCGAGGGAGCCCCGTTCGGCCGGGAGCATGTCTATGACTGCGAACCCGGAGGTCAACAACCGGTCCAGCTTGGCGATTGATGTCTTCGACTAGATGGGCGTTACCGTGTGATTCACCAGTGGGGGAGCGGCGAATCCGCCTACGTCTGGCTATGCTACGACATTGCCACCCCGGCGCCCAAATATCTTGCGTTGAAGTCTCTCATAGCCCACGATCCTATGGAAAACTGTCGCGAGCTGATGTGCACGAAACTGCTCAGGAGTTCCACAGTGGCCGATGAGAGACGACTCATCGGTGCGCCTCTGCGTCTCTCTCGAACCGGAGGGCCAAAAAGTTCACATTGATGCTTTGTGTACCCTGTCTTGGGACCCAAGATGTCATCTGGCTTCTTGGGATCTTCCAAATATCGCGACAGGATCTTGACGGAAATGTGCCACGCAGTGGTGACAGCTATGGCACAGTTGCTCCTGGATGTATCTCCTGGAGGTCGGATAACACCAATATGCTGTACCGGACGTGGAAATCCTGCGAAATGCTAATGACCCAGAACATATTTTACAACAAACAACATTCTTCAGCACATTCCGACTCTGGAAGGCCTTTCTGTGGAGACCATCGAGTCCTTGGGGAATCGCAAACCACCGCCGTAGTGGATACTGTTGAGCGGTACATACTAACTGTGGTACTTCCGTAACTTATCTATCCCGTTTCATGGCGCTTAGTCGAGGAACACTATTCCAGGAACAGGCCCTGTGTTACTAATTTCGGTGAGGCCTTCAAAGGCACCCAGATGTCCGAAAGCTTAAGTATCCCGCCGCCATATCGGTCACCGGAGCTTTTCCTAGAAAAGGTTCTGCCAGGTCTTGCAGGATCCAGCCCCGACCTCTGGGCCCTGGGCTGCGCGCTCTTTGAAATCCGGACTGACTGGAAGCTCTTCTCCCTGTTTCACAAGGACGATGACTCATATCTTGACGCAATGGCCAAGTTCATAGGCATCATGCCGGAGCCGTGGTAGTAGAAAAGTTGGAAGGGCCCGGCGCGAGGTGGACGCGGACGAGCCGGATGAGCTAGGACGTGGGGTGTTTTTGCGGCAAGAAGACCAACGTGACATTCAGTCGGCCAAGACGAACTTGTCCGCGGATCTCCTCCACCTGGGCTGGGTCAGGTAGCGTCCGGCCGTCGCGGCATGCAAAGCTGACTCAACGGTCAGCTTCAGTCACCACCTGGTGCATACCCAGCTTGAATTGAAACAATTCCGATGGCGGTCATTTGAGATAGTATATCGGATGTGCGTGAAGGGAGCCTCTGCGGACGCCGCCAGGCAAGCGGAGTAAAGTCAGAATTCACTCTTGCCGCCAGGCCAGGTTAAATTCGGCAGAGAGGACATGCTTTGACAGCGGTGACTACCTCTCGGCGGCTTTCGGGCAGTATGAAAGTTCCCGGGTGCCTTGTTTACTCCAAATGCCATGGCGATGTTGTGTTATCAAGGCCGTTGGCAACCTCGGAAGTCCAAGGTCAAGGAATCCTTGTCACCTGGACTCGGCCGAGACGACTCGGCCGTTTGGCACCGCTAGGCAACATGTGGTACAAACCATGCGTACACCGTGCATGCGAGCACGCATCTCGACCAAAGGATGATTTGCAGACATTGGAGTGGGGGGTGCTGGATCTTGGCGGCATCTTCACCGCATCAGGAGCCAATATGGTCCCGAGACGCGGCCACTGATACGGGTGTCCAGATGTCATCAAGCCACACCAATATCTGCACGAAGGAGCGGTCATCAAAAGGTCCCTCGGCCGGAGGAAGTCTGATGTGCTTTAATATTCAGGTGTGGGTCAGAATCTCTCGGCAATGCATCAGTGATTGGCCGGGCGTCCATGGAGCTTCTCAAGGGGACTTTTGCATAGCGCCGGTCGTTAGCTCAACGGCTCCCTCCAGATCTCTCATTTTTGCCCTCACTCTTCACGTAGGAACCTGGTTGCGCTGTGGTATTTGGAGGCCTTCTTGCCAGCACACCGACCAACGAGCGGCAGCCGTTTAGGTTCTGGATCTCGGGACGGACGGAGTAAATGGCCAACAACTCTACTGCAACATCAGGTCAAGCCCGGCATCTGTTATTTAGCTTCATCACAAAACGGCGCGCCAGGGGCACATGCATTACCCGCTCTTTTTGAAGATGTGATTAACCCAGCACAGTCAAGTGGCCGCCGACTGATGCGTTCGCACACATCGACTCCTCTAAGCTCTGCCACATGTAACCTTACCGATTCCCTTTCTTCCTTCGCATCCCAACTGACCACGCTTTTTCTACCATCTATACGGTACATTACATGCCAGCTGGATGACTTGGTAACTTAGACTCTTGGATCCAGCGATTCGAGCTTGCATCTCGCCATCGACACGACACGACCTGGCCGGAATAGAAGATTGACAGTAATCAAACGTGCATTACTATGGCGTACTTCCACGCTCAGATGAGCCTAAGTGCCCTCATCGGCCTAGCAATCGTTCTCTTCGCCACATTTCGCTTCATACTCGCCGGTCTGATCAACCCACGCCGCCACATCCCAGGCCCATGGTGGGCCAAATACACCTCGATACCCATGAACTACCATCGATGGCGGGCCGACAAGTTCAGATGGGCGCACCCGCTCCACCGAAAATACGGCCCCGTTGTCCTCATCGCGCCCAACGAGATCTCCGTCGGCAGCCTGGAGGGCTTGCAGACGGTCCACAAGATGGGCACCGGTTTCACCAAGGGGTCCTTCCACGTCAACTTCCGCATCGGGCCCGAGCCCTCCCTCTTCGACATGACCGACGCCAAGGCCCACGCCGAACGGAGGAGGCTGTTCAGCCGGGCGTTCACGGCGCAGTCGCTCCGGCAGAACTGGCAGCCCGAGGTGCGGCGGCTCGTCGAGAAGGCGGTCGGGAAGATCAAGGAGGACGCCGCCGCCGAGGGGGGAGGGGTGGCCGACGTGGCCAAGTGGTGGAAGTTCATGGCGAGCGACGTCGTCTCGCGCCTGAGCTTCGGGGAGGCGTTCAACATGCTGGACGGCCTCGACAAGGCGGACACGAGGTTCTGGGCGGCGCTGAGGACTCTGGGCCAGACGATCCTGCTGCGGCAGTACGTGTCGCCGGGGACCATTGACGTGCTCGCAAGGGTGCTTCCGATAGCCTGGCTCAAGCGCGTTGCGGCTGCGAAGCAGGCCGTCTATGACCAGGGGAGCACAGCGGTCGAGAACATGAGGAAGAAGGACGGCGACAGGAGGAACATCTTCCACAAGATAGTCGAAGAGGCAGACCACAAGGATGCTTCTGGGCTGACAGACGATGCCGTCCGGTCCGAGGCGGCGACGTTCATGATAGGTGGTGCGGAGACGACCAGCGCGGCGCTGACGTACCTGACGTGGGCGATAGTAAGACGGCCCGAGCTGCAAAAAAGGATCGTAGAAGAAGTCGCCGGCCTGAAGCCCGACTTCAATGACGAGGACGTCGAGGCCTTGCCGCTGTTCAACCGCGTCATCAACGAGAGCTTGAGGCTGTACAACCCGGCCGCCGGCGCCAACGCCCGCACATGTCCTCCAGGCGGAGCCACAATTGACGGAATTTATATCCCGGGAGGGTCCGTCGTGTGCACACTGGCCTACGCGGTCCATCGCATCCCTGAGATCTTCCCCAACGGGGACGAGTAAGGTCCCAGCCGGCTGTCCCTTGAACGCTTCCTCCGCTGACGACACCATCTTCAGGTTCGACGAGACCCGCTTCGAAAACCCGTCACCAGAGCTCGGAGCTGCGTTCTCGACATTTATGATAGGCTCGCGGGCCTGCATAGGCAAACATCTCGCGATGATGGAGCTGCGGCTGGCCGGCGCGCTGCTCTTCCGGGAGTGCAAGGGCTTGCGCTTGGCGGAGAGCTGCACGGACGACTCGATGCAGCAGGTGCAGTGGGTATTCATGGGGCCGAAGGGAGGGAAGTGCGAGGTGACCTTGTGATTCCGGATGAGGTTGTTTATTGGGAAGAGGAAATTATTTCTGGTGCCAAAAGAAAAACAGAGCCAAGTGCCGGCTGCTTAGGTACCCAGCACTGGGAGGGCCGCGGCTCATGCCCACTTCTTGATGACCAGCTTCGCGAGCGCCAGCTCTATGTCCCAGGCGGGGATGAAGTTCTTCAACTTCCACCTCGACTCGTCCGGCACGTCGTCAAACGGCTTAGTGGAATCTAGGAGGCACCTCAGCTCCGCGTAAAGGTCGAGTAGCCTGCGGGTCGACGCCGGGTCGTCCTGGCAGAGGCGGACCGTCTGGCTAGACGACCACTCCTTCAGCTCCTCGAGGGCCAGCGGTGGCTCGATCTCTTTGCTCTCCCACTCCTGCGAGACTGCCTCGTACTCGTCCTGCTTCCTGACCTTGTTGCCCTTTCCCCTCAGCTCTTCCGGCCGTCGTGCTGGCCTCTCCCACTGTTTCCCGAACACGATTGTGATCTTCCGCAGGTGCAAGAAACACCTGGGCAGTTTTTTGAACCACAGGCGCACCTTTGCTGGGTTCTCAACGAAGATGCTGGAGTCGAGTGCCACGTGGGTCATATTGGTCAGGACCATGTTGCATCTGAGATAGTCACGCGCCTCGACCCCCGGATGCCGCTGCTGGAGCATGAGTTGATGCCTCCGGAACCACTGGAACTGCGACTTGGCAACGTAGACCGCATCGTGCTGCATGTACTGCCGTATGAGGAGGTTGTCGAATCTCCCCCCTAGGGAGTTCTCCGTCCACGTGAAAACGTACTTCTTGTACTTTTCTATGACGACCCTGGATTCCTGGCACACATTCATGATGCTGGGCTGCGGTGATATCACGGGCGGGTCATTGCCGCAGTCGTGGGCGTGGTGCCAGGGGAGGACCGCCGGCTCCCACTCGTCCGGCATGGCGAGCTCCCAGATGTCCAGGCGGAGCTCGGCGGGGAGTGACTGGAACGAAGGCATTGTGAAGTCTCGAGCCGGCGCTGGACGGTTCACCTGTCAACTGGTGGGTTCAATGTTGCTGTGAGATGATTGATAACCATTGACGGTCGTGTGGGCCACATGATATGAGAAAAATAATTTTTGAGATGTCATTTTTTGCCACTAGGGGATTTTTTTTCATCGACCACTGACATCCCAACACGACCAATCGAACTTGGATGTCCTTGCTTTGTTCAACTAATCGTGTTACCTGAAAGTCGCCGGATTAGGGCGGTTGAACCTAGCGCTCGGCCGCTTTGGAGTGCTCTTTTGTGGCTGCCCACCAAGATGCACGGGTCCGAACGAGACACATTGCAGAGAAGGAATGAGGAGACCATGGAGCAGTAAAAAAAATAGTAAGTCGACATGTTTTGGTCTGGTCCTTGCGTGAATCCGCTTGCTATCTCCTCATTCTTCGGTGGATGGCCCTGACGAAGCTGTTCGTGTCTCCTCCCTTGCCAGTGCCAATTCTTGCGCCGGGTCCTTAAGCGATCTGATATCCCAAATGATTTCTTTCCGAAAACATTCTCTCCCTTTGGACCTTTCCCCGTTTTTGCGATAAGGGCACTCGACTCTGTCACCGCGAGAAATGGTGCATGCTGCATCCCAGTCATGGTCAACCAATGACTTTCGTTACCATGTGTTCCGATAGATAGATGTGTCAGTCATAGGATCCTCCGGGTCGACCCGTATGAGATTCTTCTCGCTTGAATTTTTTCCCTCTTTTTTTTACGGGCAAGGGACTGCTCACTTCTCCTGCCTGCGACCAAAGAAACCCAATCAGGCTGGGTCCTGCCTCGCTCTGGAAGCTATTGCCATAGGTATTCAGTGCGTCAAATCGCGCGGATTTGAATGGGAAAAAATATCATGGGGTTCTTGCAAGAGTTGTAGTAAAGCGCGATACTCATTTAGCAACCACTCAGAGCGCTCCCACTCCTCGGGGTCGAGAAGCTGTAGAGTCCGATATGCAGTCTCGCCCCCCAAGCTATCCATGGATTGCATGTCAGCGACTTGCAAAGGATTAGGTGTTACAGATATTGCAAAATGGAAATGCATGGAGCAACTCGCATTTTTCGAGGATCCGCGGTTATGTCGCCGGTCACATAGTACTACGCCGGCGAAAATTCGAGCTTCAGCCCAGTAACCGACAGCATCGGTCAGTCTCTCTTGGTACCGATCGATGTCTCTATACTAGTCGTGTGAGAAGAATGTTGGGGCGTCGCTGTCCTCCTTCGGGAATCTTTGTGGCTGCCTATGTCTTGATCCAGATGGTAAATATATGCCGTGATCTGATGAGCAGGCAAGTTACGACCATTAATTCGATCGGTCCAGTTTTGAATGCTTTTGAGCCCCATCAGACCACACCTGCACTTGGTAGTGACGCCTTGGCTTACATCAAAGTCGAATTGCAAGACATGCAACTTAGACGGATCCAAAATCTGTACAGCCTTTTCCTAGACTCCGTCACATAGCTCTGAGTGTTCTTGAATAAGATGAGTCCGTATAAGCCTAGTTTGGTCAGGCATCAAGGAGACAACGTGGCTGAGAGGTGCACCGTCTATGATTTGAGAGTGCGTTGACAAAGCAATATCGGTTGAAATGATGTTGCATAGGGCGCGTGTGTAAATCACCAAATTCTGTCCATGGTCCAGGTCGTCAATGGTGCCTTTGCGGAACTTCTGGGTCTTTTTGGAGTCCAGAGGAGCAACTTTTGCTACCTAGGTATTTCTCTCGAAGCCATGTTGGACTACGGTAGCTGGCAGAGTTGAAAGGACAGTTTGGCTAGATGGACGGCTTGAGCAAGCCTATAAAGATACTTCGGACGAACGGCGCTTGCTACCCAGCGCTACTACAATAATTATTCTGGGCAACTCATTGCTCATGGAATAAATAATGAAAATCACGTCCGGTTAATAATAAGGGTCACCTGATTAGTTTCGGCCCCTGTTGTTTGCATACCGCATAATTACACCAATGACCAGTTGACGTGCGGTGCCACCAGTCCGGCTGTTAAGGCGGGCAAGGCTGATCGGCAAACACCTGCTGAAACAGGAAGCTGTAACAGTCGTCTGATGTCGAGAGCCAGAATAGGTACGGAGTCCCGTTTGCCCGAGCTAAGTAACTTAACCTTCGAAGTTTGTATCCATTAGGGCAACCGCCGACACCCGGCCGTTTCCGGGGCGCCGAACTAGAAGGACACGAAAGAGTAGATATTTGCTAACATTGTTGGCTTACAGCAGCTACCTGGGTGACGGTCTCGACGAGGAATGTTGATGGAGGTCCTTTTCAGAATCAACTAAAATTTCATAGCATCATGAGAAACGCACAGAGAATAAATAGCCTTTGATGCAGTATTAGTAGTCTAATTTCCCCGAAGCTCGACTCTCTTCATGAATACCATACTCTTGTTGGTTGATTAATTTCTAGCTGATATTTGGCATGAGATTACATTCAGGAAATACACACTGCGGCCGTTCAGTCGTAAATCGGTGGATGTCTTGTTACGTCTTGTTATACATTTCCCACTCCCGCTAATAATGGCGGATCCAAGCCCGTAATCCGCAAGCACGGAGCCCTGGACGTTACATCCACTCACTACTGAACCATGACGAAGTCAACGCACGACTCATACGTCTGCTGGGCATTCGTTCCGAACCAGAACCACTGCAGGACACACTCCCCCGCGACGGCGCACTGGTTCGCGGCCAGGTTCGTGGGCATGGTGACGCTGAAGGCGGTGTTGTTGGCCGGCAGCCTCGCGAGGTTCTCGTCGGCATAGACGTCGAAGCTAATCAGAGGGTCCCCGATCAACGTGTTGGTGGCCGTGTCGACGATGGACGTGTTCATCGGGCCCACGTGCGGGATGGGCAGGATCGCCTCCATGTCGACGACCTGGCCAGGCGTGAACTGCTGGACCTGCTCGGCGTTGTCCTCGAAGACTGCGCCCCTGCAGAGGCCGAGGTTGCCTATGGTGATGGGTCAGTCTACGCATTTCTCCGAGGATAGTCCGTTGGCGACTCACATTGTGTTGATCCCGCCGTGACATCTTCAAGAGGGATAGTCGGGTCGGCGTTGATAGTATCGACAGCATCCTGTCCGCAAACAGCCGCCATGGCGGGACCCGCCTGTCTCGCAGGAGGAAAGGTGATGTTGCCGTGAGCGGATACCGCCGCGGCGAAGAGAAAGGCGCTGACGAAAGAGGATTTCATGTTGACTGCGTTGTGATTTGTAAGGAGTGAGATACTAAAGAGCGACAGGCGATTATAGGAGAAAAGCGAGTGTCCAGCACAGAATGATATGGTATTATGCACGTAATATTCAAGAGCCTGAGAACTGGTAAGCCGAGAAGGTCAAGCTTCTACCCAAGAAGACGGCACTGGACATCCTTTAAGGGCTGGGCGATCCAATGCCAAGATGGACCACGGAAAGGGTTTCGGATGGCATTCAAGCCTCGGGATCCAGCACCGAGATCTTTCCATCGACGAGCCCACCCC